>JAXBDA010010502.1:0-10396 GCA_036023075.1 Gaultheria prostrata
AAAAGTGGGCGCCACGGGTTCAACCTGTGTCACGTCAGGAATTCTTTTCCAAAAAAAAATGGAGGTAAAGTGGGTGCCATGGGTTCAACCCGTGTCACATCATGAATCCTATTAAGGGAAAAAAAAAAAAAGGTAAGGTGGGTGCCACGGTTTCAACCCGTGTCAGGTCATTAATCCTATTCCGGAAAATAAAATGATGTAAGGTGGGTGACACTGGTTCAACCCGTGTCACGTAATGAATCCTAATCCAGAAAAAAAAGAGGGTGCCACGGGTTCAACACGTGTCACGTGTTGAATCCTATTACGGGAAAAAAAAAAGAGATAAAGTGGGTCCCACGGGTTCAACCAATGTCACGTCATGAATCCTATTCTGGAAAAAAAAAATAAGGGTGACACGGGTTAAACTCGGTGATGTCATGAATCCTATTACGGAAAAAAAAGGAGATAAGGTGGGTGCCACGGTTTCAACCCGTGTCAGGTCATGAATCATATTCCGGAAAATAAAACGAGGTTAGGTAGGTGACACGAGTTCAACCCGTGTCACGTCATGAATCCTCTTACGGAAAAAAAAAAAAAAAAGAGGCTGCCACGGGTTCAACCCGTGTCACCTCATGAATTCTATTCCGAAAAAAAAGTGGTAAAGTGGGTGCCGTGGTAGGTCATGAATCCTATTCCGGAAAACAAAAAAATGTGGGTGCCACGGGTTCAACCCGTGTCACGTCATGAATTGTATTCTGAAAAAAAAAGAGGTAAAGTTGGTGCCATGGGTTCAACCCGTGTCACGTCATGAATCCTATTCCGGAAAAAAAAAAAAAAGGCAACGTGGGTGCCATGGGACGTCATGAATCCTATTCCAGAAAACAAAAAAAAAGAGGGTGTCACGGGTTCAACCCTTGTCACGTCCTGAATTACAGAAAAAAAAAGAGGTAAGGTGGGTGTCACGGGTTGAACCCGTGTCACGTTATGAATCCTATTCCGAAAAAAAAAAGAGATAAAGTGTTGCCACGGGTTCAACCAAAGTCACCTCATGAATCCTATTCTGGAAAAAAAAAAATGAGGGTGACACGGGTTAAACTCGGTGATGTCATGAATCCTATTACGGAAAAAAAAAAAAAGAGATAAGGTGGGTGCCACGGTTTCAACCCGTGTCAGGTCATGAATCATATTCCGGAAATTAAAACGAGGTTAGGTAGGTGACACGGGTTCAACCCGTGTCACGTCATGAATCCTCTTACGGAAAAAAAAAAAGAGGGTGTCACGGGTTCAACACGTGCCACGTCATGAATTCTAATCCGAAAAAAAAAAGAAGGTAAAGTGGGTGCCATGGGTTCAATCCTAATAATCTCATGAATCCTATTCCGGAAAAAAAAAAGAGGTAAGGTGGGTGCCATGGGACGTCATGAATCCTATTCCGGAAAACAAAAAAAATGAGGGTGCCACGGGTTCAACCCTTGTCACGTCCTGAATTACGGAAACAATAAAAAAGAGGTAAGGTTTGTGCCACGGGTTGAACCCGTGTCACGTTATGAATCCTTTTTCCGAAAAAAAAGAGGTAAAGTGGGTGCCACGGGTTCAACCAATGTCACCCATGAATCCTATTCTGGAAAAAAAAAATTGAGGGTGACACGGGATGAACTCGGGGACGTCCTGAATCCTATTACGGAAAAAAAAAAAAGAGATAAGGTGTGTGCCACGGTTTCAACCTGTGTCAGGTCATGAATCCTATTCCAGAAAATAAAATGAGGTAAGGTTGGTGACACGGGTTCAACCCGTGTCACGTCCTGAATCCGATTACGGAAAAAAAAAAGAGGGTGTCACGGGTTCAACCCGTGCCATATCATGAATTCTATTCCGAAAAAAAAAGAAGGTAAAGCCGGTGCCACGGGTTCAACCCGTGTCAAGTCATGAATCCTATTCCGGGAAAAAAAAAAAGAGGGTGGCATGGGTTCAACACGTGTCACGCCATGAATCATATTAAGGAAAAAAAAAAAGAGGTAAAGTGGGTGCCATGGGTTCAACCCGTTTCATGTCATGAATTGTATTCCGGAAAAAAAAAAAAGAGGGTGACACGGGTTCAACCCGTGTCACGTCATGAATTCTATTCCAGAACAGAAAAAAAAAAAGAGGGTGACACGGTTTGAACCCGTGTCCGTGTCCAACCCGTGTCACGTCTTCAATCCTATTTCGGAACTAACAAAAAAAAAGTGCGTGACACAGATTCAACCCGTGGCACATTAGGGAAAAAAAAAAGGGTACCACCGGTTCAACTCATGTCACGTCATGAATCTGATTCAGAGAAAAAAAAGAGAACAGGGTGCCACGGGTACAACCCAATTGCTTCTAGAGAGAGAGAGAGAGGGAGCTTACAATCGATCTTCTACTGTTGTTGACTGACCATCGTTGCTTCTAGAGCGCTCTTTTCTCTCCCTCTCCGTAACAAATCGATCTCTCTTTCTGAATATGCTGATAAGTGGGCTTCGATAGAAATAACTTGGGCGTGTTTGGCTACATGTACCGGCGAAAAAAATGGAGGGAAACAAAGATACCCAGTGGCGGCAAAAACAATATTTTTTGGAACCAAATTGATGTCTATCTTTAAAGGCAGTAATCTGAAAATGCTGTCAATGAGTATTTTTAAAGGCTTTTTTAACGGTGGTAATCTAAAATTGTCGTTAATGTATATTTTTAAAGGCATTTTTAATTAGCGCCTTAAATAATACTCTTTCAAGGCATTTTTGTAAGCACCGTTAAAAAAATTGCCCGCAAAAGTGATATTTGGCGTAGTGACATTACCCCCAAAAAAAAATTAAAATGAGCCACGAAAATTCATAAAGAAATTGTGTAATGAAAAAATACTTTCGTAGGAGGAATATAGTTCATCTAGTGAATGAGAGAAGAAAGAAAATAACGTAACTTTAAGAAAAATTGTAAATGGGGTACGTACCAGTCTACTTGACCAACAGAGCATGCATGTTATTGGAATTGTTCATTGAATTAAAGACGTTTGATGAAAGGTGCAGTATTTAACGCGAACAGCTTGCAGTTTGGACCGGGTTATGTTTCTGGAAATACCGCCCAGGCAGGATTTAAGGCCGCCTGGGTGGGTTGAGCAGTTCGTCGTTTCTGCCTGGGCGGCTTTCTCACCAACTTTCGTACGGATTGCGTGTGGCTGCGCGTTTTTTAGGGTTTTAAGCTAATTTTCTATACTTTCTTATGAATAGGAACCTTGTGGCCTCCCTTTGTGGGAGCCCCCATGGGATTTCCCGTAGTGTGTTAGGGTATCTTAGTTGTTCCATTATTAGTCTTTAACTCTTGGGATTGGATATTAGGGTTTTTTGCTTGTCTCTTTCGTGTTCTTGAAATCTTGTCCCTAGATATCTATTGGGTGCTTCAACTGAGAGCTACAGGTATAGCCAGCTTTTTGTATTCTCTCTCATTCATAGTGAATCCTCTCTCATTTTTCGCCCGTGGATGTACTCTAGAGCTTCATTCTTGTGGGGGAACCACGTAAATCTGTGTCCTTGATTTACGCTTGTTGGTTTGTTTTTCTCTTACTTCATGGCTTGTCATAACACGTGTTTGAGGAATTGTACAGAAGATGTGGAATCCCAATTACAAGAAAGACATGTTACTTTTTTGAATTAACAACATACAAAATTTCACATGAGGCAACGTATTCACATCAATTTTTTTGACGTTCATTTGACGAAAAAAAAAAATTTGTTTGAGGCTTTTTTTTTTGTATTTTATCCAATTTCTTTGACGTTCATATTACCATTATTTTTCAAAGCCACACTATTCTAGTCCCAACTCATCAACAAGAGAATTAATATCATCTATACAGGGATTGATCAAACAACCTTATTAAAATTAAGTTCCGTTGTACAACTGCTCTTCTTGTTTAACGGTTACCGATATGTAACTGTTAGGCCAACTGTTTACATTCTTGCCATTTTATTTTTTTATTTTTTGAACTGAAAAAAGGGTGGGAGCGGGCGACCAGCGTTGCAGACTCCCTTGGGCGTGACCATACGGGCTCCCGACCCGCCTGTGGAATGTCCGGTTCGAGCCATAGCTACTGTCCGAGAGGACAGGCCGTCACCAAAGGCACCACCGTGTGAACCGGATGGCCCAGGGCCCTTCACGGTACAGGGAGAATTATGCCCAACACCAACTGTTCACCCAAAGGGTGTAGTTGGAGCGCGTAAGTTTACATTCTTGCCATTTGGTTCATGTTATTTGCAGCTTTGGCGCATACACATATGTAATTACTTATATGTGAGAAAATGAGGATCCGGAGTCCTCTAGGGCAGTTCCCTACAAGGAATCCTGCAGGATGTGTCCTACAAAGACAGCCCTGCAGGATTCCCAATCCGGTGAAAACGATGATGCTCATATTTGAGACTCCGTCAGTGCATCAAAGACAGGAAAACATCCAAAACGAAAAGACACTCTTTTCATTTCAATCACAAACACATAATAGTTCCCAAAGGTTCTACATCATTATACAAACACACATAATTATACCAAACACCCAAATCAAGCACCACCAGACCACACAACAAGACACTCTCATCAGCACTTCCAATCCCTCAACCCACCTTCTTCATCTCCATCCCCTCCAATGTCTTCTAAAGTCTACGCAGAGAAACCCCACTCTCTCAAGTCTCAATCAAGCTTTTCTCCAACATGATTAACTGAAGCGAAACTCAGAAGCTCGCTGTCGCATTCGAATATGGCCATGTCTTGTTCATCCAAGAAAACCCATGCTTCCATTCCATCGCCCTCTTGTGTTTCCAACAGAATAACCGTATTCAAGAATATCGAATGTGAATCGACAACCGATCCAACACAAGTCGCCCATGCAGGCTTCCCCCATCCAAAATCAACCGTGTAAAGACCAAAGTTGAACCAACTTGTAAACGCTAAAAAATTGGCTTCTTTGTCCATTTTTCGGCTTATATCTTTGAGAGCGTCACGATACTTGAGAAATCCTGATTCACCTTCAAGTTGTTTAACAAAATTTGCATCGACTTTGTCTATTGCTTTCTTGATCTCACCTCCCAATTGATGCAATTCGGTGCAACACTCATCCTTACATTGAGCCAATGCCGACCATAAGAAATTCCCCATGCACAACTCTGAAAAGGGCGGTGAAGTCCTTCTCCTTAAGTCTACTGCATGGGTCACGAAAGATGGCCTTTGGATTGTAGATAAGGCAGTACGAGTAGCCATGAAGGATTTCCATATGAGAGCGGTCACAGATTGAACACGAGTGGGGATGTGGCCGTTACAAGAGTTTGCCACTTTGTCCTTGAGAATTGATAAGGATTTAACATCGAACTTAAATCGCCTAGTTACACGCTTTCCTTTTTTAAAAAATGGTCTTAGCATCACCATCGTGGTCTCTTCTACCGTGGTATCGTTTTGTGGAAACAAAGAAGACAAAATAAAACTGGGAAAAAGAGATTTTGTTTCAGACCCAGAGGCAATGGCAGCCCAGCTTTTAAAGAATGTGCTAATTGTTATACCGTCTGCTATCTTGTGAGAAACAAATACGCCAATGGCAATGCCACCACAATCGAATACGTTGACTTGGAACATAGATACATGGCACCCTGAATCCACTTTGGTCAATCTGGCTTCACGCGGAAGGAATTGCTGAAGAAGCACAAGATTAGGTTTTTCGAGAAAATCCTTGATCGTCCTGGCTTTCACTCGGGCCTCAGCAAAATAAGCTCCCTCATCGTTGCAATCGATGGTGAGTTTGTCGTTTATTTTCCCCGCGAATGGGTAATAAAGGGATAATGTTTTTGACAAGGAGTCTTTTAGCAGTTGTACTGTTTTGAGGGAAGTGAGATTGTGATAATCAGTGGTGTTCATAGGATAGAAGAGGACCATGGGGACGTAAATGGAAGGAACTCGTTGATCAAGAAGGGAAATCTTGTAATTTCTCAAGTGAGTAGGTGATGGAGAAGAAGGTTTGATGTTTTCCCAGGAAATGATTTCGATATCCATGGCTTTCACTTTGGTTTCCTAATTTTTGTTCTTTGACTACGTTTCAGCATTATGTACTCCCTTTGTCCCATATTTCTTGTTTATTTGCAGTATTCACAATACCTTAAAAACTTGTTCATATTTTAAAATGTATAATTTTATATATATTAAATATAGATCTTGTTTGGCAGTACTCGATAACTTCTACTAAACAATGTTCTCAAAATTGTGAAAAATATTTTAGATTGACAGATATAAGTAATTCAAAACTGACACGTATGCTGAAAAACAGACAAAAAAATTGGGACCGAGGAACGTATAAGGTAATGGAGTATCTAATCAAACCATAGGTCAGCCAGTTACTCAGTTTGTCCCTATGTAGAATCTGGTTTGCCCAACAACTAATCTAACACAAAACGGTGACGAAACTATCAGCAAAATGAGGCGCAAAGAAAGTAATTCTTAACCATTATAAACAATTAACCACGTAACCATATATTTGAGTCATGAAGGGTATTGACGTACGTAGATTAATTAAATGACTTAACCATGATATTCTACCGGCATTAAACCCGTGCAATGCACCGAAGTTGAACAGAACAACAAAATGCTCTCTTCATGTGGACACATTCCTGGCATGTATCAAGGTTCTCTCTCTCTTTCCTAAAAGGTCGGGATTTATTTTGAAAATTTCCTTTCTCCTCCACCTCCAAACACCACCATCTCAAACCAGCCTCTAAACATTTAAAAAAATGCTCTCTTTATGCTCTCTTGGTCTCCAATCAAAGAAATAACACATAAAAAAAATTGTATGACTACAATATGTCTTGTGAAATTGTGCATAATATGAGTGGTAGGACACATTTTCAATGTTTCTCAAGCGTAACACAAAACAGATCAATTTTTCAACATAAACTTCAAAGTATAACATCAAGTATCCTAAAATATTGTTCGACGTGCTTCATGCCCAAACACAATTAGCCATAAAGCATGAACGAGAGACAATAGGCTTCAATTGCTTGGTCAAAAAGAAAAAAAAAAGTTCTTAAATTATTTTTGAATCATAGATTTATGAAAAGATGTATAGGAAAAAAAATCCAACGAAAAGTTCAATAACATAATCGAATGAAAAATAGTCTAGTGTGACTCTCATAGATCCTTGCACGGATGCCTAAACAAAATAGAAAATAACTAATTGATACTTTCTCAACCAATTACAAAATGTTTAAGAAACTATAAATAGTTATGCTTGTGATGCAGGACAAGATACCAAGGGTTTTAATGTATGGTAACGTTATTTTAGTACAAGATTAATTTAAGATATTTTAATTTTCTGCCACTTATTATTAGTAACAAATCTTATTTAATGCTGCATGTTTACCACGATTCTAGTTTCATATTTTTTGGAGTAGTTTTCTAGAGTTTTATTTTCTTATTTTTATTTCTTTATTTTGTTTTTGGTCTCTACTCGAAGTTATAATCTTGGAAGCCAAGCATTACCTTATTAGCTAGGATCACTAATAGTATATATAGGACTTGTAATCTCTAGTACTAAATATCTTTCAATTAATAAACAAACTCTGAAAATTCAAGAACATCTCGTAGATTCAAGAACCTATCTCGTTTGAACTAATACGCTAGCAAGTCTCTGGTGAATTCCGCTGCGTCAATTGGTATCGGAGCGCATTTCCCTTGGCGCGATGACACCAAACAAAGTAGAAGACACACCGAGTGACGTTGCTCATGGGATATTGATCTAAGGACAATGGTGAAAGAACAACAAGTGTTGTGGTAGCTAACTCTTCGCCTAGAATAAGGAGCAGAAAGGGTTGAAGAGAATCGTCCAGTGGGATTTGCCCAATGTCATCCTCATAACCAGAATTGGAAAAGCGCGCTGGAATTTACCCAACGCCAGCCCTATAAGCATTGGGGGACACCCCAACTAACACTGTTGATAGTGAGGAACCAGCACCCGATTTCAGATATTATCACAATGTAGTATTTTGAAGATATTTTTCATTGGATTCAAGACATCGAAAATTTCTTCGATTATGAGGGAATTCCATCCGAAGAAAAGTGGGGAGTTTTTAAAACTTATAGGTCCAGCTCTACAATGGTGGTTAGATATGCAACCTTTAAGAGATCAATTGGGCAAGCGTCGTATTTGCGCTTGGTCAAGAATCAAAAATCATTTGCTGGATCGATTTTCACCAAGGAATTATGGACAACTTTTGGAAAATAAATATATGTCAAAGCAACAAAATACAATCAACGCATCTACAAATAATGTTGCTAAAGAAGCTTTTAAAGAGGAGGTAACTCAAGTTGAGGCAGCAAAATTCATATATAAGAGACTAGTTAGCGTACTAGTCCAAACGAGATTGGTTTTCGAATCCACGAGATGTTCTTGAGTCCATAAGAAAAAGAGAGACAATTCTCAGAGTTTTTTATTAATGGAAAGATATTTAGTACTAAAGATTCCAAGCCCTATTTATACTAGTAGTAAGCCTAGCTAATAAGGTAATGCTTGGCTACCAAGATTATAACTTGGAGTAGGGACCAGACAAAACAAAATAGAGAAATAAAAATAAGGATATAAAACTCTAGAAAACTAGAAAATATAAAACTAGAATCATGATAAACCGGTAGTACTAAATAAGATTTGTTACTACTATTATTCCCTAAAAGTTGCCATAACAAGTGGCAAAAAATTAAAATATCTTAAAGTAATCTTTTACTAAAATAACGCCTTGGTATCTTGTCCTGCATCAGCTTAATTGTAATAGTTTAATGAAAGCAATCTTTGAAGCCCATTCAATAAATTGACCAAGCAAAAAAACAAAAGGGAAAAATTGGAAGCGAAATGTTGTTGAGGGTGTTCAAATCCCGCTTACGGGAGTCTCACTCTATTAAGAGAACCTTGAAAGTGACTCCACTTTAAACAATCCCAAAAACAAAAAATTAATAACAAAAAGAAAAAAATGGAAGCGAAATGTTGTTGAGAGTCTTCGAATCCTGCTCCTGATGATACGGGGGTTCCACTCTATTAAGAGAATCTTGAAAAAGAGACTTCACTTTAAACAATCCCAAAAACAAAAAATCAATAACAAAGTAAAATAATCTACAGCTTCCACATTATAAATCTTGCCTCTAATGTGTCTCCCCCCATATTCTTATACAGGTCATAGCCTAAAGAAAACTAATTACGATACTCTATTTAATAAATTCCTTTTGCTCTTCCAAAAAATTTTATTAAAAACTGTTCAAGCAACTAGAAATTGTTACACTCCTAATAACTTCTTCTTTTTAATTGGCAAAATCTTTTTTTATTAATCTTTCAGAGCCAGTACAAATATCAAAAGGACCAATGGACAGGGCATCACAATGATAAATTAACAAGTATCCCAACTATATATGTTGGCTCCCTTGAACCCGAAAATCATATACCCCCAAGGATCAAAACAAAAACAAAGCAACAGATGGCTGGCAAAGAACCAACCAAAAGCCAAGATTATAATAGAAACAAGTACATCTGAATAAAATTGCTTAGAGCCCACATGTTGCTAAGCATGTTCATCATCAATGCATAATAATAACTTAGGTGCGTTTGGTAATGTTTTTGTTTCTTGTTTTTTGTTTTTTTTTTCAATTTTTTTCAAAAGTAAAAACAAAAATGTATTTAGTAAGGTATTTATGTTTTTTGTTTAATAAAACGTTTTCAAAATTTCTGAAAATTTTCAAAACACAAAAAAGGTGATTTGCTTTGTTTTTAAAAACAGTGTCGTTTAAAAACAAAAAACAGAAAACAGAAAATTTATTACCAAACATGTTTTTTTGTTTTTGTTTTTATAAACAATAAACATGATTCTACTTTTAATTTTTTAGAAACAAAAAACAGAAAACAAAAACGTTACCAAACGGCTCCTTAATGAAACCAATCATCCAAACCCATACCACAATGGCACGTTAACCTCCCATGAAAATAAAAAATCAAACACGTTACTTCAATACAAAGCAAAATACAAATGATTCAAGTAGAAAGGAAACAAAAAATATAGAAACAGCATCATCAATTAGAAATTCACCTTCCGTAGCCAAAATGCTACTTCCTCCGTCCCTTTTTAGTGTATAATTTTGTAAATCTGATTATTAGAAGACATTATCATTATAACTTTCACATCAATTTTTACCTATATTTTCTAAAACAATCCTCCACTTTTACCTATTGACTTTTCAAAATGACAAAATAATAATTGTACAATCTGTACAAACTTTTTCCCATTAACTTTTCAAAATAGACACTAATTAAAGTACAGTCCAAAATGGAATGCTCGACTATTATTTCGGAATAGAGGCAGTATTCAATTTCTCTCTCTCTCTCTCTCTCTCTCTCTCTCTC
>JAXBDA010010503.1:0-10395 GCA_036023075.1 Gaultheria prostrata
ATTATGGTGAAAAGAATTTTATTGGACGGACACAATTTGGGAAACTTTACCGTGGAAAGATAAACTCGCATGTGAATGGTGTGGAATCCCGAGATGTGACAGTGAAGATATGGAATGAGGAACGAGAGCTCTTACATGAACAAGCTGATTGCAATGCCATGTTCCACGTATGTTGTTGACCTTCCAGTTTATGGTTGTTCCTTAGTTTTGCGCATTATTTTGTGGATAATGATGCAACTTGCTCTTGTAGGAAGAAGTGACGTTTCTCAGAGATCCTACTGCTCTGGGAGAGTAAAAGGTGTTGTTTATGATGTGAACCCTGTAGATACTCTGCATAACCTGACAACAAAAGGTACCGTTATTTCATACTTCTAATTGTTAGTTCAAAATTTGGAGGTTCGTTGGAATTCAACCCAACTCAATTGGCTAAAATTTTGACATTGTATTGTGATTTCTCACCAAACATGGATGTATTGCGAGTCCACTCCCTTTTGCTCAGATGATACTTGAAATTCAGCTCGAGTCCTACCTATTCATCTAGTACAAATAGCTCCTTTTTGAATGCCTTTCCTGACATTTATTAGGAAGAGGAAGCTCTCTCCTGTCAATGATTCAAGCCTGTTGCCTAAGATGGTTATCCGACTTACAAAATTTGTTGTCAGTCCTTTAGAATATTGGTACTTAAAAAGTTTATATTACTTTGAATAGCACTGCACCTTATGACCAATCTCATGTTGTAACACAACCTTTTAGGCTTCAAACTGCCCTCCCAGATCTTATTGACCCAGCGCAATCTGGGTTTGTAAAGCGGAGAATAATTGCGAATAACATTTTCCTCACTCAGGAATTGATGAGGGGGTCCCACAAGAATTCCCCCACACCTAAATGTGCCGTGAAAGTGGACATTATGAAAGCCTATGATAATGTCAGGTGGGAATTTTTATGGGATGTTCTATCCTCAATGAATTTTCACCCCGAGATGATCAAATGGATTCAAGCTTGTATAACCACGGCGAATTATACTCTGAGTATCAATGGCGATGTCACAGGCTTTCTTGTAGGTAAAAAAGGCTTGAGGCAAGGTGACCCCTTGTCCTCGTACCTATTTGTTATTGTCATGGAAACTCTTACTTGTCTACTTAGAGATAAATCTCTTCTTCCTGATTTCCATTACCATTGGAGATGTGGAATAAGTAAAATGGTTAATCTTTGCTTTGCTGATGACCTTATGATCTTCTGCAAAGGAGAAATGAGCTATGTGAAACACATTCAGGACTCTCTTTCCGAGTTTGAATCCCTCTCAGGCCTTTCACCTAGTCCTGGAAAATGTCAAATCTTCTTCTCTCGTGTCCAACCAACAGTCAAATCTGCTATAATAGAGGTCCTTGGATTTAAAGAAGGCTCCCTCCTTATGAGATATTTGGGTGTTCCCCTTCCGTCTATCAAACTTAAGCATGTGGATTGCAAACCCATGATAGACAAAATTGCTGCAAAAACCAAATCTTGGACTAATAGGTATCTCTTCTTTGCACCTTTTGAATAACACTATACCTGTTGAGCCGGGTGTTTTTGGGATACTTCCATAATTCTCCCTTGCTTGAGAGAGATTATTGTTGAGAGTCAAAGGTAAAAAAAAGAAGAAGCACCGTCTCCTATCTTGGGGAATGTAACATTTTGTTTTTAATGGTTTTTTGATTACTTTGAGCTTAGAGGCAGTTGTTTGAAAGGACCTAGGTTTGTTGGGTATCATGGAACATGATGCTCTCAACATTGCTTAATGGAGACAATGAATTCATGTATCCAACCCCAATTGATTCAGATTTAAGATTCAGTTTTGGTTGCTTTGTTTTTTTTAAATATTTCTTTCCTGTTGCATTTCTAACTCCCAAGTATTTTTACCCTTATCTCCAGAATATTTTACCTGGCCTCAGAGGATTAAGATGGTTCTTTGTTTTGCACGTCCTCTTGAGTTCTACATGGTCAAGCAAAGCCACACCTGCTCCTGAATATTAATGCAGCTCATATAGTACTCGATGAGGTTATATGATATCCTCCTCTTTCTGTTATTTTTTCTTTTCTCTTTCCCTTTATTTCTTGTTCTTCTTCTGTAGCCTTTGCCTCTCGTTCTTATTTTCTTTTCCTGCTATAGCTCTGTTTCTATATTTAGGTGGTCTATTTTCTAAGTTGAGCACAGGATTGGAATCTAATTTTGTTGGTCTTTTCAATAATGAGTGGAGGAGTGCTTGGTGAACGTGGCCCCGGTAAAAAACATATAGCAATGTCTGTTGGCTATGTTGATCCATTTTTGGTTTCAGCAGGTATTGAACCAATTTATATGTTTTTGGTGTACGGTCATTTCAAAGCACGGAATAGCTATTTGCACATTTTTAACTAATCAGATACCGTGTTCTAGGGTGGACGACTGTTTTAAAGAATCTAAACAAACAAACTCGCTGTTTTAAAAATTGAGGATTCTTAACGGAAGGTTGTTAAGACTTGACAGAGTCACCACATACTCTCTGGATGCTTCCGGAATGGTTCAGCTTCCACTAGAATGCTCCATATTCCCAGAGAATTCCAGGCTCTACTAGAATGTTCTGGTTTATGTTGCACTAGTGTGGGATAGGCTAGGGCCCTATGAAGCTCAGACACTCCAAAATACGACCCGGCCCGACCCGACACGAGACCTGGTGCGCATTTGCAAGAATATGAAACTGATCAGTTAGGGTTTTGATTATTTTTTGTAGAAGAAGATCTACATAGATAAAGGATTTTTATCATGTACATCAACTCTCTGACGTTTGGAAGGGGTACTTGAATGACTCTTTGGGCTGAAACATTGTGGTCGGGGCTTACTGGGCCAACAATTATAGTGGGCATGTAATGCCAGTATAATCAGTGAGTCAAAAATTGTTTGTGGGTTTCCATAACCACCGGCCATCAATTGGTCCTTATTTTCTTGGAAGGGGGAGTATTTCACGTATAAGTTATTTTATCCAAAGTTCCTGGTATAGTTTTCTAGATTTAGACTTTTAGTTTCTTCAGTCTGAGATTGGGTTCATATTATTTAATTTGTACTTTCATTAGTTGCTGTTTATCTTTTCTGATCCTTGAAAAGTGACACTGCTTCTCTCTTTTTTTCATTTTTTTTTAAAGTTTATCTTGCATGGTTGTGCAACTTTTTGACAGAATTAATCAGGATAATACCGTAAATGATCATTTTGTACAGGTCTTTGGTGGGAGTCATGTTCTGATGTCTTCTCATTTGGTGTGATTATCCTGGGAACAATAGCCGAAAGAATTGTTGAGGAGGAAGATCTGGCAGTGGCCGATATGGATGATATTGTTCTAACAGATGAATGGGCTAAGGGTAAGTACAAGGACTGCTGTTCTCTCTTCCACAAGAGCCGGCTGTTCTCTCTTCCACAAGAGCCTAGCAGCAGACTCATTTCTATGATAGCGATGGTCACAAAATAACAGCGTTGGGGATGCAATGCATAGACAATGATCCAGATAGGCTCCCCACCATGAAGGAAGTTGTTGAGCGCCTTGAGAGCTTGCTAATTGTGCAGGATCATGCTGATGATTTAGGCTTCTAAAACTTGAACCCTGGCCATTCTGTTGATGTGTCTTGGCTTAGACTGTTGTTTGTTTTTGGGTACAGTAACTGGATATTTCGTACTATGAAATCATGTCATGTATAATGCGTTAGCAGTCAATTAGAATATTTATTTCCTCTCTCTCCGAACGAGAAAAGAAATATGATAATGTTGATTGTGTCTCTTTCTGCCCGCACATGTATATGCGCATGCATGGGAATTGCTGTAGGAGGAATAGGAGGGCTTTCTTATTTGTTTTTGTTCACAGTAGCCATTTGAGAGATCTTTTCATGATTGTGATGTACTCCTCTGTAATGGTATGGCACGAGCGGCAGGACCTCGTTGTCTACAGCATTGGTTGCCATTTGATTGCATTGTCCCAATTCTCGTATCATTAAGAGGCATGTGCTGTGTGCAATCATCGGCAGGACCTCTGTCTACTTCATGGTTTTGCAATTGGCAGGCTAATCATGGACTTTTCGCATTCTTGTTTCATCAAATCTTTTGGCTTGAGTGAGCGTCATTGTTTTGGTTATCCCCAACCGTAATTGTATCCCCAGCCCTAATTGAAGTATAGAAAATCTTTTTATCTTTTCAGTCGAAAGTTTTCTACTTGGAAAGAATAAAATTCCTTTTAACCAAAATCTAGAATAATTCACTATAGACAAAACTAAAAGTGTATAAATCCAAAGTCTTGAGGTAGTAGAAATGCTTCGATATTTCATCTAAAAGACCACTTGGTTTAGTTGTTTAGAAGACAGACAATCGAGTTTATAAGTAAGGACATAAGAATTTTGTGTGAATTGATGATATTCACTCGATAGTTGACTGGTACATCAATGTATTTTTCCTCATGCAGTAAATTCGAAACATTGCAAGAGAGCGAGTAGATCACTGTCCATGTATAAGTTTCTTAAACATGGCTGGTACAACATTAAATCATGTACATTGTCCTCCAGGACAGATCCTCGTGCAAAGCATTTTCCTTCCTGGAAATTTGTGTTCCCAACGAACTAGTATAGAGCCCATTTCAGATAGCTGAGTGTGTACTGAAGAGCTTTAGTGCAATTCTCCTGCTTGTTGAAGCTGTGTGATAGAGTAACTTTCCACTCTTAATCCTGCAATAAATAGCTTTGTTAATTGGTTAGCAAAAACCAAAAAAATGTACTGTTTCATCACGGTCTAGCTTTCTTTCTTTCCTATATACATATTTGTTTATATATACGACAGATGAAACTGTTTTTTTATACTCCTGGAATCGGCACAACAGATGAAACAGATTTCGAAAAGCCTAAACAAGGAAACGTTCATGAGCAGAAGTAATTAGGGTTTAGCAGTCTTACGATCTTGGCTAAGGCATACACAAACATATTCACCAGTATAGCCAAATACGAAGCTGTAAATAATCTTCCAGGTACACAGAATGACTTGCTCATAAGGCAGCTTGAAACATTTCTCGAGCGGTATGTTGTTTTCCTTGTCCTTGGAATTTGCAAACTCCTTAAGACAAGTCAAGAACAATGCCATTGCTTTGTCGTAGCGAGTGCTCCAAAACAAGTTTACCAGACCAAACCTAAGAAAACTTACATTAGATAGATAATTCAATAGGCAAAAGAAAAAAATATGAGATTTGAAGAGAATAAGTGGGCCAAATATCAAATTCAGACTCCAGAAATACACAGTACACTTGAATGGTTAGTTTTTTTTTTTTGATCAAATGAATGGTTAGTTCCTATTTCCTAATTATCCAAAGAAAGTACAGGTTGAGGCAATTAAAAGGCATGATGAGGGGAAATATTAATCCAACAATACGCCGCCAGATAGATGCGGATGGCCAAGCAGAATTCATGCTCCCAGTAGTTGTGCTTGTAAGCATTGAGTTACAACAATCAAGGCACAACAACCAAACAGTGGATCAAATTAACACTTCATGCAGCATGTACTGCTAAGTACTCATGCTTTATTCAACAATCAAGGCAGGCTACTCAACAATTAAGACAGGTTTGAAGTTGACATAACTAAGTGCTTTGGTGGAAAGGTCAGGTTTTTTGCTTGGAGATATGGCATGCCAACTCTCTCTCTATTGGTCAGCCATTCATGGGAGGAACTTTATGTTAGACCGGATAATTTTCTTCAAATCAAGTGTTTATTGTCTATAGGTCCTATATGTGTAAGGAGTAAGCACAAAGAGGTCCATGAATCACCAGTTCATTGCTAGTTATCTAGCTAGTTTGTTGTTGGGCTGGTTTTGGGCCTTCTAGAGTTTCTTGGGTTTTCCCTAGCAATGTGGCTGAGTTATGCATATTTGTGCTGGTGCGCTTTGGGGAAGTGAAGGAGAAAACAAGGCTGTAACTCCATTACTCCTGATGTGGAGTATTCAAGAAGACCAAGTTTGCAGAACTTTTCAGGGTGCAGAGCAGCCTTTGTTTAGGCGTACGTGTAATCTTTTTTCCTTAGTAATCAACTCTAAAGAAAACCTATGAAATCATTTCACTAATTTTTTTAACAGCATTTCACTAAATCTTGAACCAGGACGAAACTACAATGCATTGAAAACTAAATTAAATAAGACCAGTGATCAAGTGGTTAAAGTGGTGGATTTCATATCTCTTCGGAACAGAAGAAAATCTCAAACAACAAATGTTTCGTTGTCTCAAGTTCTTACCTGGGCAATCTCTTGTCCATGCTGTGGATGACGAGGCACAATAATAGTGACCACATCAGGATGCACTTGGTTTAGCACTTTGTGAACTCCTAGCATTACTGTGGATCCGTTCATTGTGAATGTAAGTCAACAATTTGAAAACTAAATAGGCTTCATTACTTGATTGATAAAAGTATAAATACCATCACGGAGACTCAAAATGAAAGACCAATAAGAAAGCACAATGGAGCTTCGCTTAAGTACTTACACAGATTAGTGTGTGTGACTTGGTCACTAGAGAACAGAGTGCTGAGACAAAGCTGTGGTGTGCTCCAGATGGCCTCAGCAATTATCATTTCAAACAGTCAGACGGCAACCCAGCTTATTCTGGTTTCTAATGGGCTTACATGTTCAGCCTTCCAGACCAGGGTATTTACCTGCAGTAAGCAAGGGGTAGTAGTAGTATGCTAATTTGGTTACGGTTGCAAACAAGGGGCAATATAGTCACTTGGCCATCAATTCATTCACCCACAATCTGATTTTCCCATCTTGTTGTTACTACTTGTAATAGGACCCTTGGTCCTCACAGTTGTCGTTCAGGTTTCATTGAAACTATACTCCGAATGTTAGGAATTGAACAATGCGTTCGATTCCCAAACCCTTTGTATCTTGGAATTGACGGATCACAGAAATCACATAACAAAATGACAATGAATAAAGAAAGATTCAACACACAAATATGAGGTTCCAAAAGGTGCCTACTCTTAGAGAGCCATGTGAGTTCACTATAACGAGTTATGGAGTACAAAAACCTTCTTCTCTCAAAGAAACAACAGCCTTTTTCTCTCAATTGTCTAACCCTGAAATTTCCAAAATGTTCTATTTTTTTTTTCTGACCGGCCAAAATGTTCTATTTATAAGGCAAAGTTGAGTACACAATCCATGGATCACGGGGGGCTGCCCCCGCACCCTTGGGCTATGTGCTGAAGGTTGCCTGCATTCCCAGCAAGGCAGCCCCAGATGAATTTAGAAATCTGGAATTTGGAAATTATGTGGTTGTGAGTTTCACTATCAGTAGAGCACAGAGAACAACTGCCATCAGCAGTTACCCCCCAATCCACTAATCTATCCCTTGTAGAAAGCCCAGCCAAAATTGACATCGACAAGATGATAGACAATATTGGAAAATGCTTGTAGCACCAAACCCCCGTCCACGAAGGCAACTTAGGTCTCTTAGTGACATCTGGTCAGGGTCTGAGGTCTGAGAGAAACTCTAACATGCTATCGCTAAGTTAGCATTCTGGTCTTAATAAAATAAGTCCAACTTGATCGTATCTGTCCCCTCTCTCTCGATAAAATGGAACTTGTAAAGCCTCCATTGTTGTATCAAAGCTATACAGCCAAATGCTTTGAACGTGGGCAATTGTTTCTTTGAGCCTGTTTTTGGATCTTGTAAGTGTGGAGCGATTTTAGAAGGAAAAAGGAAAGCGAAAGGAACAGAAAGCAAAAGTTAACTTCACAAATCCCTTTTGTTTTCTTCTCCTTCCAAAATTCATTCGCTAAATCAATATTCTAAACACAGCCTTAGAAGTTTTTCATTTTCAGGGTGTAGGCAGTTCCTTATCAAGGAGCAAATTTGTAGAATTGTCATTCTATCGGCAGATGTGCCATTCCATTTAGTACTTCAAGGCAGAAAATCAATTGAATAAAACAACTATAACTACACAGGGTACCAATTGTGCAGATAATGTACCAAATTCTCCAACAGTCTTGCAACCATGCATGTAAAGGAGCAGCATCCCTTAATGCCTTGTATATATCAATTTACTTACCAAAAAAAATTGAAAAGAAATATAACTTCCTCAAGAGCATCTCCACAGAACCTTCAAATGTCAAAAACTTAAAAATAAAATAAAAATAAGGTTCACTAATGTTTTAAGAGCAATAGAACCTTCAAAAGATTACTGCAAGTAAATCACCCTTCAGAAGTTATCCTTCATCGGTCATTGAAATAGAAACTATTATATCACATGAACATTTCAAATCCTTCCCCCATTCATAAATCAACTTAGACACTCAACTAAGTCCAATTGCTCGACCAAGCGAGACAACGATAATCAAACTACCTCATCAAAGAAAACTATAAACGAGCAAACTGCATACCTTAATTAGCCCGCCATTGCTCGACCAAGCGAACTTCGAATGAGCCTCTAAGTTGACGTCGACGTCGTTTCGATTGACCGGAGCCTCTAAGTCGCCGGAGATGATTCTGATCGGACGGGAACGAACAGGGTAAATGGGAGAGGGAGAGGGAGAGGGAGAGAGGGAGAGAGTTTCACCGTCGACGACGTCGTTCTATGGGAAACGCGAGATATGGATGTGAAACCGGTTTATGGTTTGATTCAGTATAGCCCCGCCTATTTTAGGAAATATAAATTCATTCCGATCAGCTATCAATCGGTATTTAATTAATGTGAAAATTTAACATGGAATGTATTTTTTTGCGTTCTACAATATGAATGTCTTAAATCATTAAAATATTACCGAGATAAATAGAACACGTACTTAAATTCTACTAAGTGTTGTTGATATGGTAGGGATATGTTTCAATGTATCCAAATTCATTTTAACAAATACAAATTCATTTAGATTAACTAATAAAATGCAATTTATTTACTAGATATTCTTACATAATAAGTGTTATAATAATTTCTACAAGAAGAATGTTTCGGATCGTTAAATAATGGTCGATATGGGTAGGAATCGGTCTTGTAAATGTTAGCTTGAAACGATGTCGTTTTACAGACATGACATAGGTTCAACCTGTGTCATGACGTGGAAATTCTTTTTCTTTTTACGGGGAAAATCCCTCCTTAAAAGCGGTCTTGTAAATGTTAGCTTGGAACGATGTCGTTTTAAATATATGACACAGGTTCAACCTGTGTCATGTCGTGGAATTTCTTTTTTTCTTTTTCCGGGAAAAATCCCTCCTTAAAATCCTTTTTCCTTTCGTCTTCTTTCTCGCCAAAAGGGTGAACGGAAATTGAGAGAGGACGGGAGGGAGAGGAGATGAGGCGGCGCCACGGGCGGCAGACGGCGGAGGATGATGGTGGTTTGACTCCATTCTCTCTACTCAACGTGTGTGCTTCTCAGTAGAATTATACCTAAATCTTCTCCAATGAAAAATCCTTATGCCACTGGAAGTTTGCTGGATCATTTAACCGTAGGTTTTCTGAATTAACCTTGTATGTTTTCCGGACACGCGATTATGTAAGGACATATATAATTACAGGGGAGAAGCCGGCAGATGTTTACTTGGGAATTGCTACCAGGTAAACTATTTTGTTTGAAAAATGTGTCTTCTTGTTTTGGTAGTTATCTTCATCGATTGGCCCCTTTGTTCTTCTGAGGGACGGGAAGTTCGCAACTATTATGTGTTGTAAATAGTAGAAGAATTTCGGACATGACTCCAGACGCTAAAATGATTCTCCAAGTATGTTCTTTTTTGTTGGACATGACTTCCGACGCTCTTTTGTTTAGGACTTCATTCCTGTACATATAAGAAAGTTACTTCATCACATCCGAACTGGTTATTACTACCGATTCTTGACTGAATTGGTTTCTTCGTATGTTTCTTCGAGAGTCGAGAGAACAGTGAGGCTATGGTTTCCATTGACATGCCTACAGGACTATCAGAATTTTTTGTCATTGCAGACAAACCGGCCAGTCCTGTTCATATAACATCAGACTTGCTTTCACAGGTGTTTACTGGTGTCTGAAAGTCTTGCTTTAGTTCGAGAAACTAACTTAATAGGTGAATCAGGTTTCCTGAATCTTGTGCATTTGGAACATTAGCCGGTCAACCCTACTTGATAATGCTTAGTCCTGGCCTCCTAGGTTTGCAAATTGAGAACAGATTGAAATGTGGCAGTTCGTCTGACTGGGATTCCTCAAGAGCCCTAAAGCTTATGGACGATAAGGAAGCATTCTTCCGTAGGTAACCTCGTGCTCCTCTCTCCTAGATTAACTCCAATGGAAGTGCCTTGTGGGCGTTCGTCTTCAATATCCGCATTGTTAAGATCCATAATCTGTCTAATTTGCTATGGAAGAAGTTGAATAAGTCTGTGTTTCATGAGCATACTGAAGGTGCCT
>JAXBDA010010504.1:0-10395 GCA_036023075.1 Gaultheria prostrata
GATGGTATCTTCCTCTTCAATTTCAAACTCTATTTTGTTTGCTTTGGTAGTTTTGAGAAGAAAGGAGGGAAATGGAGTTGTTTGACAGAGGAAATTGGGAGTGGAAAGCTTATTCAGGAAGGAATACGCCTAACCAGGGTTAAGCTCTGCAGGTTGGTTTAAAATGTTGATGAGATTCGGTTGTACGGGAACAGACCAAATTTTGGAGGGAACTTGTTAGGACCCACTTCCGAATGGACCAGTCTCTTGTCCAGTTCTCCTTTTGGTCTAACCTAGTCCACTCTAGTTTTACAAAAATGATAAATGTACAATAAAAGTGTCCAATTTGACTTTAATACACTCACATGATTTATGTAGAACTCCTTGGTCATGTCATCCACGTTTTATCGAACATCGAAAATAAATTTGTTGTATTTTTATTTGTGTAAATTTGCTTTATATAGATATATATTAATTGATGTTCGATCAAGTTAATTTTTTACACTTACGGCATACTCAATGAGGTCTACAAAAAGAACAATTCTGATCATTGTTTTGGTATGGATAAGGGCCCACAATGGCTAAAAATTGAACCGGGTTGGTCGGATTCGGGGATCCTGCTACAGGGTTATAGTCCCCAATCATAATCGTCCAAAAGTGTTTATTTTGACCGGTAAGAAAGCGTCTACGAATTAAGACCATTAATTACCAAGTTGGACGGCTGTAATATGCGCTATAGGGTCCCCGAATTCAAACTGGACTAAGGTCGAGTTTCCTGTTTTTAAGCACTAATTACTAAAGGTCATTTTTTTTATAAAAATTTCTAGAATTTAAGTTGCTATAAGTCAATTTATTTCTCATTAGCTAAAAGCTACTATGCTAAAAGTCAATTTCTCTCAGGCGGTTCTAATAAGTAGAAACTTATGTTTGGTATCTGACTTACTATCGATATAGAAAGAAGGATTGTTTTCATACGGGTCATTTCATTACTGTATTTAATCGTTCTTGATCAAACTCTTTCAATAACTCGGCTATCGGTAGGAAGAATTTTTCGGTATCAAAAATTCGGTCTTCAAAAATGTGTTTATGGCGTTGTCTCTATCGAAAAATCTGGACTATATAAAACATTCGATGCACGTTGTAACAACGCTTTTCTAAAGACATCATTTGCCCGCACCACATGGTGTGCACCGGGTTAACATTCAAGGCCTCCTTCTGCATCTGAAGTCATCTTGGTGGTACATATTACCCGTGTATGGATCCATATACCCCTTCGCATAAGGATGCCCTCCGTCGACTAGGTAGTACCTCCGTAATTCGTGAGTAAGAGAAGTCGATTCCAACTCATTTGTTACATGTACTTAGAATGCATCATTTATAATTATGCAATGCTAAATATCTACATTTCCAATTGCCAAGAACGATTATTAAAAAAAAAAAAACCTTCACGAGGGCTGGGGTACCGATTGCCGATTTCGTAGTCTCCTGCTTCAAAATATTGTAGTCGTGCACACAGCCTTCATACCAAGAACGACTAAAAAAAAAAATTACCTTCACGAGGGCAGGCGTACCGATTGATTGATTTTGTGGTCTCTTTGCTTCAAAATATTGTTGTCACGCACACAACCTTCATACCCAGAGACGGCAAATGTGAAGCAAAGATTGAAATCACAAACTGTCATCACGTTAAACGTAGGACCACCCTTACAGCTCTAATATCTCACGGCTTCATTAGCTGTTGGGCTGCATGGCACATGTGTACCATCAATTGCCCCAATGCAATCTTGTCACATATCAAACGATCTTTTATTTTCAATTACGAATTCATGCCGAGGGGAAAAAATTATTTATAACATGAAAATGACTGGGCAAACTTTAGAAATACATTAGAGGTTACCTTCAAATGACAGTATTTTTGGGAATTTTCCAAAAATGGACGCCAATAATCTTGAGACTGCATCGGGCCAACCCTTGCCGCAGCAAAATCTTCCAAGCAGGCAAGCATGGAGTTATTTGCTTTGATATAGTGCTCCCTGTCCGATTGAACCTATCGTCCATATCTTGGTTCGTAAACTCACGCAACATTTTTAAAAAATAATCCAAACAGTCATGTACACCTACTGCATCAGATTTTTGGTTGTTTAAAGCCATGGTGCGACCAATTCATCGGCCAGTTTAATAAATATGTCTGCTGGCATCACGAAAACATCCTTACTACTTACTACGATCGGGATGCTCACTGTACAGAATATTGTGCAAAACGCTTCTGTCATTTCTTGTTCGTTGAAGTGCATTGGTTGGCACGGATAACTAGTTCCAGATCCACAAGACTTGATTCATTGCAAGGAAGGAAATTAGAAAACACTTACGAACCGAATGCCCAAGCTTTTATCCAAAAAATACTCGCGGTATCCTACTCCATTGTTGAGTCCACTACAAATAGTTCAACACAGAGTTCAGATAAGCTAATGCCAAACACCCAAGTTTACTGTCGAACAAACACAATCAAGATAATGCCAAACAAACCGTCCAATTTTTCTAAAAAATTAGTCATAAGGGGGCGGTGGGAAGGAAGGTGGTGGATGCGCCCCTCTTTTGCGCCGCCAGTGCAGTACTCCTCGAGAGCCGCCCGATTCTCAAAGTAGAGCCATGTCTGACGGCCCACGTAGGTTGCATTGCAAAAAATTGCGCACCTTGCCAAGGTTCTCCATCAGCCGCCCTGCCCACCACCGAAGTTCCAGAATTTCGTCGTTTTGCTTGTCCCGGAAAATGGGCAAACATTTCACCTTACGAAAAGCCTCTCTTCTCAACTCTGTATCAACATCTCGAGGACGAGAAATAACAACTTGTTTGTTGTTCTTCAGAATTTGGATCACCTCGTTTATGGACTCCAAGATGGCAGCTGTACTCGCAGCACTATTACGTTTACTTCCATGCAAGCCACTGACAACAACAAAAAATTCACTGGGTGACTTTTAGCAAATGAGCAACGTATTTAAATCGTTTATTCTAATCCCAAATTGCTCTTATCTTCTGCACATCCTAAACCCTCCTGAACATCTTTGGAAGCACCAATTGGAACTGAACAAGAAGATGAAAAATCACAAAACAATCTCTTGATTCCCTAATCCAAAGCTTAAGTGGAAATCTGGAGGGATTAACAAAACAACTGCAACTTAGGATGTAATCAAGAAAGCAACGATGTAATTAAAGTAAAACTGCCATAGCTGTAGTAAAACTACTAACGTTCTGCTTCAACTCGTTCTGTTATACACAATGAACAGGAACGTCCAGTCCCTTTGATCCCGATCCTTTCATTTAATACGCGAAATCATCGAAATTACATATCTAAAACCAACGACAAAAGCTCGTACAGAGATAGTCAAATCACTGGGTAAACCAGTTTGGCATTGTGCTCTCTTAAGTGTTCTTTTTAGAAGCATACTTTCCCCCAACATGCTTAAGATAAGATAAACACTTATCATTTTTCATGGACATGAGATGAATCCTTTGAATAGGGTCAATTCGAAAATGATCGAGGACAAACATGAGAAAAGGGATCTCCTACTGTAATGCCCGGTATATCTGCTAGCTTCGATACACAATCTGCTATCGAGTACCTCGGCTTGTTAATGCTCTCCTCGCTTTCCTGACTTGACTGATCTGTTTCACAATCCACGCTATCACGATACATTGGCGGCTTCGACATTCTTTCGTTGCAAGGAGGGCCTGGTTAGGAAAGGAAGAGAGGGGGAAAACGAGTAGAAACATATAAATAAAACATGCATATGATCATGGAGCTTTTATTGGCTCAGATGTGTAAGAGTTGAGTTGCTTCAGATTTTATTATCCGCTAGATCATGTATAGGACATGGTTGTGCATCAGTTGCTGTTGTGAGTTGTGACTTTGGGGCCTTGGAGGATTGGCTTTGGTATATATGTGAGGTATTTGAAGGGCTTTTGCTTCCCCATGGGTACTTGTATAGTGGATTCAAAATGTCTCTTGTAACCTGTTGTAGGAGATGAAGCTCAAGGTTGTCTAACCTGTTATAGGAGGTGAAGCTCAAGGTGCCTCAAGCTGTCTGTATTGTTATACAATTGCAGCTGTGGATTCATGGAGCTTTGATTCAGTGCTGGAACGCGGGCGAGATCTCTGTATCTGCCTTGGTAGCTCTTATTTCGCGGTGTGCTTATGGTGAACATAGAAACTTGGATTGCTCTACATATTGGTGCTGTACTCTTGGTGCTATTGGTGAACACAGAATATTGCTATACTTCTCGCTGCGCTCACTGTGCTATTGTAAAAACACGAGCTTTGCCATGTCAGGTGCGCTTGCATGGCAGGTCAAAAAATAACTAGTAGAATGTTCCTTTGTTGTGTTTGAGGGAGATGGCACAGGGTTTCGCCCGGCTCTCCCTTCTGGTGTCCCGTCTTTTTCTCTTTGTACCTCTTTTCTATCCGTCAGTTATAGATTGGCGGCTTCATTTGCCCCTCAAATGCTCATTTGGAATCATTTAGAGGCAAATGTGTTGACCCGCTCTATGCATCGTGCAAGCAAACACAAGGATGGCACCATGACTACTCACTCCAAGAGGTACAAACAAAAATACCTTCGAATCCATATAGCAACTTACCATATGCATTTCCTGAATATGTTGGTTATTAACTTATTACAAAACTCTGGCAAGAAATCCTAGCATTTGTGTAGTGTCTAGTGCATTCTCCACTTGTGTCAAGATGAATGCAATAATTAATTCTAAAAGTTTTCATTTGCAAATTGAAGGTTAATCATGTGTCCTCACAATTTGGAGGAAGATGTTATATTTTGCAAATGTGAAATAGTTTGGTTTTGTTGATTAATGAGCTGCTATTGGCTTGAAGAATTATAAGATTTGAGTTATTTCAAATGGGGTGTTGATGGTGTTCCAGACTCTAACCCTCTCCCACCCTCTCTCACCTCTAGTGCCATCCAAACAGGTGAAAGAAACCTGTTTCCGTCGATTTCCTTCCTTCTCTCTCGAAAACCCTCTATCCAAAGGAGGTGTAAGACTTGGTCATAAGACACTAGTAAAATGTCATTCTGAACCAATTTGGAGCCATTTCTCCATATCTCTGACTTGAATTCTTAACCAAATCTTTTTCTCGAGTTCCGTAGAGGTCACCCCCTTGTGGTGTCAATTGGTACTTGATGGATTCAAGCAATGGTGCTTTCTCTTCTGTAAAAAACAATGAACATTCTTAAGATATTTGAAAATGATCTCAATCTCTCTTCTTCTTCTTTTTTTCGTTTGAAACGGAAAAGAAAGATGATAACAGAGGTAACACTAAAGCACATCAGACATGACACACATGGGGGCAGAGATGACTGGAAAAGAAAAAAGCTATGGAGAAACAAAGCCTAATATCCATTGATCATCATAAAATAAGTTCTCTACCATGTGAATAGTTTCAAGAACAAATACAACAAAAGAATCAAACAATAACAATTTGAAAAGAAATCCACTAAGAATCGCGCGTAACAGATTTGTCGTGTCCCCTTCCCTCCAAGCTGCTCTTTCTCCCTCCTACCCAAAACTACAAGGAAACCAAGAAAATATGAACCATAAACAGCACCTACTCCTGTTCATCTTTGGTTTCCTTCTTGTTTGAGTAAAAAGAGTAAACACACCAATAGTAGCACATGTTCACCCAACTCGCTACCGTCAACATGTGGTAGTAATTGTCCAGGCGACTGGAGTTTAAAGTGTCGCGGAACCAACTACTGAAAAGGAAAACAAGTAAATCATTAAGGAAGTTTCCGACCCCAATCACACCTTCATTTAGTGCTGATCCATATTTCTTCATTGGCACATCAGAGACCTGAGCCTCAAAGAAAAGATCCAGGCCTCGTTTGCCAATCCCTTTCGTGAGTCCCAGCAGGCAGAACTGTGGTGCCAGCCACATAATACTCATGGGTATAGCAGCATCCTCGATGGCATGCAACCTTTTTTCTTCGACAATCCACGAGATGCTACAACAACATATGGATAGCACCATTGCTATCCAGATTCCAACCATGATGCCCTTTGTTTTTTGTGGTTCAGGTATGTCTTTTTTCAGGAGTGTGGAAAAGGTAGAGCTTGCTGTAGACTGGATTATATTCTTAATCATAAGGAGTATATAAATAGAGACCGTGGGACGCATGTTGTTTCCTTGCTCAGAAAAGAAAGTGTCTGCTGTTGACAGTACCACACTAAACACCAGATAAGTACTCCACATTGGAATCATCATTTTAAGAATATGCTTCCATTGCTGCGGTAGGCTTCCTGCACAAACTGGCGCCGGACCATTTTTGTTATTCTTTTCAAGCCGGGTAGCACGGGACACATATGTAGTAGTAGCTTTATCCACTGATCTGCATTCCAAGGAAACTTATTTAACACTGATGCCAACCTAGCTACTTATACTTAAAATCCTGCCAATAAGTCATTCACAATCAATGAAAAAGATGCAGAAAACACATTGTCTCATTACATGTTCTCTTTAGGGCTAGCACCGGAGATTTCCGTAGTAGTAGCATCATCCACTGATCTGCATTCCAAGGAAACTTATTAACACTGATGCTAACCTACTTATATTTGAAATCCTGCCAATACGTCATTCCAAGTTATTCGCAATCAAAGAAAAAGATGGAGAAAACTCATTACAAATGATGTGGCTGAGTTTTCGACCTTTAACCTGATGATGATGCAGAATATACTGTGTCAAAATACCCATCAATATATATGAATATATATTTTATTGCCACATCATACCGGCAAGAGTATCTGTATAAAAGTCAAGAATAGCATTTTCCTACACGTATAATAATGATGTGATGTGCGAGCGCGCAGAGAGAGATAGAGAGAGACCTGTGGTAGCGAGGAATGCAACACAAGAACAACAACCAACCAACGCCCAACACTGATGTTGACCAAATGAACTTTACACACCAATTTGCATTGCTTAAGATCTTGGTAGCGAGAATTCCACTCAACAATGAGGCAGCGATCCACAACACAGTCTTTCTTGCGTTTACTCTTCCTTCATTTTTGTCCAGCCTCGGTTCATGGGCCGTTAATTGAACAATTAGGAATTCTTCCAAGTTAGACACCCCTCCGGATATTCCCACAGATATGAAAATTATTGGAGGTGCAAAGTACATCCAGATATTGTCATCAGGTATATTTGAATGGAAGGCCGAAATGCATAACATCACCATTCCCTGCATTTTGGTCGAGGACAATGTTCAGCTTAACTTGGAAAATTTCTAAGAAAGAAAGAAATACAAGAGTATGCATATCATATTGCCATCATCATATGGTGGACATCAGTTCTTATTAGTCTCTAAAGAAATGCTCCAAACTAAGCCAATTGAGCATATGAAAAAACAAACAAGATAGGGTATTTGTATTTTCTTCTTGTCATGTACAGTATATCGATAACCTTAACCGAATACCATAAAAGATCAGCGTAGCAAGTGACAAGCAACTAAAGCAAATAACACTCGCTGATTAACTTCACTTCAACCAAGAACTCGGATCACATCAATAATGAATTCCTTGTAGTCACAAACTTACAAGGATGTAGGCAGCAGTCGAGTAGACAATGACTTTGAGATGACTAACATGGTTCTCAGAGATGTAAGTCATCGGAACGACCAAAACAGATGACAACCCCTTTAGTAAATTTACGATTGCAACAGCTTTCAGGAGATTGTATTTCTTCCAGTCCGTGAAGTATGTTATCAAGAGGTCCACCACTGCACGGCCTACAAACCACTGGGCAAATGCCAAACCTAAAAACAAAAAGAGAAGGTATAATCAAAGTTGTTGGAATTTCTCTCACATCGGTTAATTATCACCTCGAAAACTAGTATATGAGCCTGGACGGCCTCTCCCCTCATTGTTAATTGGTTTTGAGGCTCATAAACTAATTTTCGAGGTGATAATTAACCGATGTGGGAGAAATTCCAACAAAAGTCAATGAAAACAACTTTTTGGAAAACTTAAAACACAACATAAAACAATATTTCGTTCTGTTAGAATTATAACTACCTAGTAAAAAAACTCTCAGTTTTCTTGTTTGAATTTATTTGTGCATGCAGCTTGTCCGAATCACCACCCCCAGAAATCATAGCCCCTTTGTATGGTGGGAAAAGAAAGGATTTGGACTTCTCACCGATGGACCAATAAAAAAACGCCATTTTAAAAAAAATTTATTTCTCACCTCTTTTTTTCCTCATAAGTAATAGAATTCATGTTTCTATTTTGTTGATAGTAATGAATTACTACTTTATTACCTGTACTTGCAGCAGCTCCCGTGCAACGGCAAAACAAATGGTTTATCCAGATCTTATCAACAAAGAGTTTGGCATAAATATGACCAAACATGCGGCGGATCTCCAGGAACAAATAAGTATTTGTCGGCATCATCTCGCTTTCTTTGTAGTAATTATCAAAACTGTTAGCTTGCGGAGTAGTAATTAATGAGTTATATATAATGAGAGAGTGAGGAGGAGACAATCGTGTAGTATGCCGCGTGAACCACCAAAGGAAACCGCATTGAACTTTCGAAAATCCCAACTACTACTGTTGTTGCTCTCATACATTTACATGTACACTTACAACTAAAACATAAACATGTGATCAAGGCAGCGGCGGATGTATGAGTAACAATATGGCACGGTTTAGGAGACCACTATTCAATAATTTTATAATAAAGTCCAAAAATGTATACTAATAAAAAAAAATTTGGAGGGAATACAGGAGCCAAACACCCCTTTTACCCCGTGTCCGCCTCTAGTTCAAAGTCTCATCCATTGTTCTCAGGACCCTAAACCAATAAAATAATTTATACTTGTGGTTTAAATTCACAGAAGACAATAGAGAAAGATGATTTCACACTCAACTTTTCATAATTTACTACTTTACTCCATTAGTCCCTTTTAAGTGTGTTGCTTTATAAATTTAATTAATTAAAGAGATAGTATCATTACAAATTTCACATCAACTTTACTTATACTTTACATCTTTTCCATCAATTTTTACCGTAATTTTTTAAAATTATCCTCCACTTTTACCTATAAGTTCTTGGGAATTGATATTGGCACTCTTTTTTTCTCTATTGGCACTCCTTTTTTTGTCTTTATATATAAAGTGGAATATTAAGTTTACCTAATAAAGACAAAATAGGAAGTGCCAATAGAGAAAATGGGAGTGTCAATAACACTTCCCAAGTTCTTTACCCACATAATTGTACAAACTTTTATTTATTAACTTTTCAAAACAAATACTTATTATGAGACGGCCAAAAAATGAAATAGTCGACACTAAAAAAGGGACGGATGGAATTGTATTCTCTTTAGACGAAATCGAAAGGTGTCATTCTCTGTATACTTTTCAAATTTATTTTGGATCAAAAGGATAGTTTTATAAATTTGTCAAATTGAAATAAAAATTATATTATGAGATACGTGGAGCGGAAAAATTATTATACAGAATAAGGGTGGTGAAATAACATCTAATTAAAACAACAATGAGAATTTTTAAATCTCTTTAGTGCATGAGAATTTGTTTCTCCTAGTTTAGCCCTGCTCGAGTTGCAGGGTTTGTAGGGGGGACCGGCTATATTTATGGAGTAGGGACGGAATTATATAATTTGATAAAATATTATATTTTTTTCAATATAATAATAGAGTTTTGCAAATTGTAGCGGGATAACAGTCCCTACTAGCCACATGTTGCTCTATCCTTGTCGAGTTGAAATCGTACCTCCATTGCTCTGTGTGGAAGGAATTTCTGGGTAGAGTGATTTTGACAGTGCTTAAAACAGTTTCATGATTTCGTCAACATTAACTTTTTTTTTTCTTGGGAGAGAAGAAAAGAAGGGACAAATTCAAAGAAACAACTAGTGTGGAGGAAAGTTCTGAGAAGGTACACGTAAACTTTAACTTTAAATTTTTCAATATTATAAGTAGGCAAAATCTAATTTCAGGCGAAAGGGCTGACAGCACTAGAGATGACAATTTCACCTAAAATCGATGAATACCCAAACCAAACCGATCCTATCGGGGAGGTTTTTTTTAATTTTTCCTACCCATGGGGCGGGTTTGGTTTTCGAAACATGATACCCAGCGGGTTTGGATTTGGGTTTGGTCTTAGCAAGTATTCGGTCAAACTCATACCCAAACCGAATCCAAACCGCTCTATATAATACTTCATTACTTATAGATCATGTTGTTGGTTCCTACTTTTTAAAAAAAAAATTCTTTGATGTTTTCTCGTTGGTGTGGGTTAAACACATTAAAAAAAGTTTATTATTTAGTTATTTCCTTTTATTATGTTGGAATTTAGTTGTTTAATGGTAAAATATTATGGCATGTTACTTTTTTATTT
>JAXBDA010010505.1:0-10390 GCA_036023075.1 Gaultheria prostrata
ACAAGTGGGTCTCCCACATTTCGCCACCGGAAGAGTTCATCCCCCTCCTTGAAGCCGACATGAGGGGTGTAGCCTTTGAGAGGGCTTAGTTGTTGTGTTTTTCTGTTTTCCTTTGTACCAAAAAAAAAGAGTCAGACTAAGTTCTTGTGTGGGTTCAAGGACAAGCTGAGGGGTGCCATCACTGCCATTGGCACCACCATTGTTACCCACAGTTTCACCACTGCACACACACATAGTTATGCAATCATTGCCATGGCTCCATCCTCGTTTGATTTCATATTTAAGGGCACGCATATATGTTCAGAACGTTACAATGCCAAAAAAGGAAAATCAAAACCTCGAAACAACCGATAATCACTCCAAAACTTTGAAATTACCCATAATCTAGTTATGAGGTACAATTTGGGAATGAAATTACACGCATGTCGTCAAAGACAGAACCAGCAGTCTTGGATCTTCTCTTACGTACGCTCTTCTTCCTTGTCGAAATGAACTAGATCAATGGTTCAGGTTTGCTCCATTTCTTCAGAGAGAGAGAGAGAGAGAGAAGCATTCCCGAGAGAGAGAGAGAGACGAAACGAAACCCTAGCTTCATGAGGGAGAGAGAAATGGAGAAGCAGAGAGAAATGAGGTTTGATCGATTATGGAAGGAGAGAGAATCGAAAAGGTAGTATAACGTGGTTAATTCCATCTGGTTAGGGTTTTTTTTCCCTTAGCGGCTCTTAGGAGGGGGGCTATGGTGTACACCAGACAAAGGGGCAATTAGACCTGTCCTTATATATAGTTACTACTGTATATTATTAACCTTCATTTACCTAACCAAACAATACTACGCAGAAATAACTTTATAATCTTTGAATTTGTGTCTCAATATGAAAAAAAACACATAATTTAACAAAAGATTATTCTTATGTTAATTGGAACTCTTCCACCATTCTAATAAACAATTCTATAGCCTTTTTCTTGCAAACGTGCTTTTGCATATGCTTTAAACACTATAGAATAAGTGACCATAGAAAGAAGACAAAGCGCTGGCCTCGAAAATTGACTTGATCCACTTTTCTAACCTCTTCCTTTGTCTAGTGATATACAATTTGTGTTTGACATATTGGCTGGGAAAAGTTGGATACTTCTGAAACATCAAACCATGGTTAAGATCACCATGTGGATGCCCTTACGATTTTGATTAGATTGTTGTTTCTCGGAATGCAACAATTGCATCCTAATATAGTTACTAGCACTTACGATTTTGGTTAGATTGTTGTTTCTTGGAATGCAACAATTACATCCTAATATAGTTAATAGTTTCTTATTTGCCTTGAAGTAAGGGCTCAACTAGTTATTTGGCTTTTCATTACCTGTGGAAAAGCCCCGAAATACTCATCCTTCATGGCGAAGAATATGTTTGTGATATTGGTTGGTTAAAGTAGGATACTTCTGAAACATCAAACCAAGGTTAAAACCACCATGGATGCCCTTACGATTTTGGTTAGATTGATGTTTCTTGGGATGCAACAATTGCATCGTACTAGAGTTAATCGTTTGTTATTTTCCTTGAAGTAAGTCAACTAGTTATTTGCATTTTCATTACCCGTGGAAAAGTCCCGAATTAATACTCATCTTTCATGGCGATTGATATTCTTGGTAATTATGAGATTTTTTCAAAACCATCAATTTTAACCTTTGAGGAATATCTCCGTATATTTTTGGTTTATGTGTAGTGGGCCTAAATAAAAAAGACAATGGTCAAGGCTGGTTCGGTCATAAGGCCCAACCGACTGGGATGCTGGCCTGTTCCTTAAACAAATGGGCTGGATGGATAACCGAGCACAATATGACCATTCTGAAATAGTGCAAATCGAATTGTAAATGAAGATGAACCAGAGTCCCGGCCGAGAAAAGATCGATATGAACTGGGTTAAGTCGAAATGACTCACGAGGAATATGGAAGGCAGTTCAACCTACACGTCATGGCGGTTAACATGTGTGACTAGCTCTTGATGGGCCATGTGCATGCAACAATGTTCTTCTTACATCATCGTGACGATGGTCGAGCAGTTATAGCACGCGTCGTTCAGAGATTTGTGGCATTCACATGCAATCATAACGGACTCCGCCCGTGACGTAAAGCTAGCGTGATGTCAACCGAGCCGCACGTACGATCCACACCTAAGCTTGAAGCTCAAGTTAGGAGTGTCTATATATATAAGTGAAGAGAGGGGAACCGTAGAAGGTTCACAATACAATCCATAACTCTCTACTTCTTTGGTACTTCTCTCTAAGTCTCTCACTAGGCCATCGAAGTGCTTTTCCCGGCCACATTCCGCTCGAGTTTGGCTCTAACTTCGGGTATTACTTGTGCAGAGGTATCAAGAGAGTCCGGTTACTCAATTCACGGTGGGAAAAAAGCCAACTCAGAAGGACCATTTGGAGGAGGTCACCACAGTTTATATCATAGAAAATGTTAGAACAGCTTCAGCTTAATGAGTATGAGAATGCGCAAAAGTTGATTTTTTTTATTAAACGTGTTAAAATTGTCAGGTTAATATTTGAATTGCTGAGTTTTCTTATAGAAGTCAGAAAATGGAAGTCTTACATATGCTGTTATTTTGTGTTTTTACATATTGTGCATATCTCATTCTTCTATTCCTTTTCAGGTGCTTGAAGATTAGGATGTGCAATCATTGAGAAGATGGAATGGAGTATTATGTTGCATTGTATGTTGACTTTTTATATTCAGTAAACATATTATCATGGGCAATGGCCAATGAAATAAGAATTTTTGGGGATTGAATGAGGGCATGAATGGTTGGTTTGTATATGAGGGAGAATGGTTGGTTGTACATGAGGGAGTTATTACTTGAATTTGGAAATTATTGGAGGTTAAATGAATATTGAATTTCAAAAAATAGGGGGGGTAAATAGCAGCAGCTTTTGTGACTGCATATACCCTAGGCAAAAAGAAGAAAAAGAATTCTACTTTTAGCTTTTCCATTTTTGCGACTGCATGTATCTTGATGCAAAAAGATATTGTTTGCTTGGCAATTGTATCTGACCACAATTAATATTTTCATACTTTTCTGTTTCCTTCAGAGTCGGGAATATGGCCGATGCAAATAGTTAGCACCCATCGGTGCTTTGCGATGCAAAAAACTTTTTGCCACACCACCAACTACAACGCTCGTTTGCCTTCGCATGGCCTTCACAATAAGATATTAGCGACAGCGAGATGGGCATTTGTGACATCCTGGCTGTCTTGACTCAAAAAGCCTTTTTCTTGTGAAATAGTAAGTGTTTTGTCGTCGCATAGCCTAGATTGTAGACACTGGTTTGTTTACTACAGTAATGTAAACTTAGAAGAATTTGACTGAAAGCATATATTTCACAGTAGCAACATAGATCATTCAAACTCTTGATAATGGATAATATCTCTGGATGTGGGGAATCTCCTTATGTTGAAAAGAAAATCCCGATAAGGGTGCTCAGTACCTCATATATAAAATCGTAGTTGTGGCTATTAACCAACTAATATATCAATCAATCAACATAATGAGACAACACGGAAAACCTAATAGCGACCGACCATTTTTCTGTTTTCTTATTTGCTAGACGTTACTAGGAACAAAATGTTGATGAACTAAGACACTTGAAAAATAATGAAGAAGATTAGACAAGACCAGACTTGCCTAATTTTGTGCTTAGGAATCCTGATTCTTGCATACCACCTCTACCGTGATAAAATGATACTAACTGAATACATTTGATTTGCGTGAGTTTATCCTGCAAATTGGGAAATCTTAAGTGCAAATCTGTTCTCTTTCTTTTTCCCGAGTATTAAATTCCTTATGTGCAAGTGTCTTAAATTTTTTTTCATTTATTTCTTTTTCTTCTTCTTTTTAACGGATAAAATGGGCCCATTATTCTGTCGTGAGAATGTTTCTGGGTTGAACTTTTGCTTCCTTCTGGGCACGCTGTTGTCACGGGCGAGCCTTGGTTGTTGAAGCCCATTGCGCTCGGCCCAAAAACCGACTTATGTGGGCTGACGTATGAATGAATAAATCCATAAAGAGATTCATCCCATTTGCTGTGATGACTGATGAGTATGTCAAATGCATTTGAAAATCAAACACTGCAACCAGTGGCGGCTCCAGAATTTCTCGTGAGGGTGTTCGAAAATTCTACTACGGTCCACCTAGAAATCATAATTGTACACATGCAAAAAAAAAAAATCCAATGGGAAGAGGGGAATTGAAAAAGAAACGGTGGGGTGGGGGGAAAGAAAACAAATGGGAAAAGAGTACTAGTGTGTCTCCCGTGGAGAAGAGTCATTTTTTGGGATTGGGTGTTCAAATATTTTGGGTAGGGTGTCCAAAACGGTTCAAACATATTGGTAAGGGTGTTCAAACATTTTGGTTAGGGTGTTCAAAAAATTTAAAAAATAATTTTTTTATAAGTATTTCTAAAAAAAAAAAAGAAATTCAGGGTGTTCGAGCAACCACCCTCGGCTCAAGGTGGAGCCGCCTCTGCTGTCAACTTTCCTTATTAAATGAATTGAAAGATATCAAGAATTTTTCCAAATAAAAGATAGCAGCTTATTTATCCCAATTTATCTGTTACTCCCTCCGTCCTTTTTATAGTGTGTACATTTTCATTTTTGGCTGTCCCTTAATAAGTGTGTGTTTTGAAAAGTTAGTGGGTACATTTCCTATTTTGCCCTTAAAAGTAGATTCCTTTTTAAAAAGTTAGTGGGTATTATTATATTGATAAGAGTAAGTAATGGAAAGTAGATGTAAAAATTATAAAAGTTGATGTGAGAGAAAAACAGTTGGAATTCAAGGTAACACATTTAAAAAGAGATGGAGGGAGTATTATCTAATCCTGGGATGGACGTAGTAATTGCCAAAGAATAATTAGTGAACAGGCTCTAGTTCAAAAATTGGAGCAGCCACTTGTAATCGCAATAGCGGGTCCTTAATAGACTCCTCAATTTCTCCCTCCCTCAGGCTCCTTTCATTTGCCAAGAATGTTACTCGAGAAAGTTAATCTTGAAAAAAGTGAAATGAAGTGAAGTAAAGGAAATGAAAATTTACTTTCCTGTAAGTATTCACTTGAAAAAGAATAGTGTAATTGGTGGGAGCAAACTTTCCCCACGACACATAATTCCTTTCTTTTTGCAGGATTCATTTTGAAGGAAAGTGAGTCATAGTGGGAAAGATTTTTTTGTGAGTCCCATTATTTTCCTGGTAATTGAACACCCCAAAGGTTATGAGAAAGTTAATTTTTTCATCATTTCCCATACTTTCTTGATTAGTGAACGAGAAGGTGAATCCTAGTGGAAAAAATATTTTTGTAGGTTTCATTATTTTCCTGGTAACTGAGCACCCGAAAAGTTATGAGAAAATTAATTTTTCCATCATTTCCCATACTTTCTTGACAAATGAACGAGGCCTCAAGGCTCTGGTCTATCCTATATAGTATTGCTGGATGGATTTTCGTGAGAAGGAACGTGAAAGTAACAAGTGGTAGTAATGAAGGTACGTTGGATGCGACAAGTTTTCCTTTATTTTTTACACTTTCTAGTTTTATTTTAATCTTACAAGTTTTAGAAATTTATCTTCATGGTATATTTTTCAAACAAGGAATGATTTTTGCGTGATTTTACTTGTTATGGAAGCAATACATAGAGTTACAAAAATAATACTATATTGAATGAAAGTTCCCGAAAAAGATGAAAACGGAAAGTGGCTTAAGGAATATATAAAGATGATGCGGCAAAATTAAGGAATGATTTCCTAAGCGATTGTACTCTATGTTGTTTTTAACTGACAATTTCTATCCAAGTCGAGAACTCACTATCATAAAACTAGGTGATTTCTGCCGTGCTACGCACGTTTGGTGACACCCGTTGTTTTGAATCTATATTTTGTATCACTGCGTTTGTAATTGTGTTCAAATTGATAAAAGGATAGCATGTGGTAATAATCATGCTCGACGGTCAATACAAAAGCTATTTCCAGAGATATATTAACATTCAAAATATTTTGAGATTAACAGTGCATGTACGTGTTGCGTTGGATGGGGGAGCTATTTTCCACAATGTGGCAAACGAGCTCGCCTTGTAGTTCTAGTAGCAAGTCAAAAAGTTATAGTGGAAGCTTTTCTGGCAGGTGCTGTGGGTGGGTGATGTATGGTCAGATTGCTTTCACGAAAGATTGACCTAATACTGAACTTGCATTGGTCGATTCCTCTGTAGCTGTAGTTGTATGCTTTCATGTTTGCTCGACATTATATTGGGGAGGCTAACTTCTGCAGCGTATGCTAAAAGGAGTTGAAGGTGGTTAGTTTCAGCACAGATCAAAAGAGGCTCCGCTGTAAGTAGTTATCTTGCATTTTTGTTGCCGTTATGGCATAGAATTCCTATGACACTTTCTGCAAATGTTGCTGCTTCTATGGAGCCAGTAGGGTCTGTGATTTCAATGTCGAATATGATCCTGAAAAGCACAGTATGAAATGGGTCAGTGGAAACGGCAGGGCACTCAAACTTAATCTTGGTAATTGGGTAGCAATGTCGATGATGCCATAGATTAATTTTTTTCATTCAAAACTATTTTTCCTTTAATTATCAAATGATAAACATTTCAATGTTAAGAGGCGCTCAGATTCATATGCCAGGTACTCATTTCATGAACAGGTCATTTATTGATCAGCAAATCAGATGCTAACCTAGATAGCAAGAAGTTTCAACAAAGAAGGCTAGTAGGCAGCACTACCAGAAGTGAGCAGCAAGAAGAGTTCTCACATATCGAACATCTTCCGCAGGTCGTGTATATGACGATGAAAGAAAGTCTATATCGTTCTTAATACCCCAAGTGCTAATGACCTGAAATTGGTCATTAACATATCATGTAAGCACATGTTAAGAAACCAAACTAAGCAGAGACTTTTCTGAAGTGAACAGTCTAGAGAGCCAAATATACTTCACTATCAAGCATCTAGAATCATTCACCAATATACAGGTCTCACACGTCCTCAATAGACCATAGAATCATAGAAAATAGGTACAATAAGAACTGCAAACAGCCAGGATCAGAATCTTCCGAATATGATGAGCAAGCAAATTTATCACTACAGGTCTACCAGAAGATATAACCACCAAGTAACAAGATCTATCAGCTATGGCTGTACAATATACTACTTGAAAGAGGACCTTCTACAGAGGCTATATCCTGAAATCAGATACATAGAAAGATGAGAAACCTTTAACCACCCGATTTTGCTGCACATGCCACGAGATTCTGCTGTAGCATGCCTTTCACATGAAAGAATTGGCCTGGTTTTGGTTTCAAGGAAAGATAATTTACCTCCTTATCTCTGCCTGTGAGGGTTGGGAGATCAATACGAATTTGAGGGACATGTAATGCGTACAATTGCCGTCCCAAGGTAGCAAAGTTCTTTAAAACATACGTGGAACCATGTCCTTACCTGCAAAACAGATGTGGAACTTCTTGAAATGTAGGAAGTCTACGCATCATAGATTTTCCTTTTATTTTACAGGGTAAACATGAAGCTTACAAGGTGTCATACAACATTTCATGCATAAGAAACTTGGACTACCAAAATCAGTTCGATGAAAACATTGAGCCAAATGTTGGACAGATATTCCATGCCCTTATCCAGGTGTCAGTAGTTCTATAGGTGTACTTCAATATGGAAGAGTCCATTTAACATAAGGTGCATTCCTCAACTGTCGTGCTAACATCTTCCACAAAAGTCTGAATTTAGAGTAATCCATTATTCTAGTCCAAAAAAGAATTCCGACATGATAGAGCAGGTGAATGGCCATGCCCAAGCCCAACTAAGTTTAGAAAAGGAATTTTACCCAACCAAGTTTCCATACCTCTAGCCAGACAGAAGTTGTTTCACTTCCTGTGAATAAGTACTGGCCAATAAGAATTGCATCTCCTGTCCTATTGCCAGCAGAAATCTAATTTAACTTCAGGTGTGATGTCAGATTCAGTTGAGATAGTAACCGATGCCTTGAAAACAAAGTTTCACAGCTTTTACATTGTCAAAATTCAATTCAGTTCTTGTGGTAGACGACCAAGTAACATCCATTTCGAAGTGTAAATCTCACATTTGCTCTGACAGGTGCACGAGCAATTTCTCAAAATATTCAAACAGAAGTCAAGCATCTAAACTTGAATTGATTAGGCTATACTGCAAATTCTTGGTGGTAATTCAAACCCCTTAGATAGTCCTCCAAAATTTAGGGTCAACAGATTCGAAGTGGCCTCTTTGTTCGAACAACCAAAGAATCTGCTTTTAGGGAAATTGGATGCTCAGTTTTCAATAAAACTTGCAACGCTGGACCCCCAGCGTAACCTGTTTAGCAGGAAAAGGGAAGAAGATCATGATCTCACACACCTTGATCTTATAAGATGAGAAACCAACAAGTATATCTGGAGAGTAAAGCTCCTTGGAAAATATACTATGTATTGCCAAAACTAATATAAATATACTCTGTATTGCCCAAACTAATATCCATAATACTTGATTGATCCGTCGAACAACCCTAAACAAAATCAATTGGATCTTTACACCCACGCCACCGCTATAGCGGTCCCTTGCATTTGTGCCCACGAAAAGAAAAAGAAGGCCGGAACTCCCCAAATACCGATCGGCTAAAGTCGACCTGACAAGATGGAGAAGTGCAGCAGGGTCTCAAATCTGGAAGAGAAGATTTGAGACGTAAGTGCAGCCGAATATGCCACCACCCGCTTGCAAAGAAATGAAGACAGACGAAGGAAAAATCGAATGAAAGGGAAGAATGAGACCCCCCAAAAAAGAGAACGATTCGCGTGCAGGCCAAACGCTGGGACCAGACGCCTATTCCTGAACGCGTAATGACCACGGCAAGGGCCTTGCACGTGACCTCAAAAGTTTGCAGCGAAATCTCGAATCTAACCCTCCCATTTGTTCCTGTGGTTGCAATGCGAAGGACACAATTGGAAAAATCGAGCAAAGTATGGGCAGGCCATAGTTGTCAAAGGCGCTCCTAGGCGACAGGTGCAGCAAGGCGCAGCTATTGCGCCTAGGGTACCTCCAGGCGAGGCGAGTTCAATAAGGCGATGCCTTAGGCGCACAAAGGCTCAAAAGGCGCAGAAGCGCAAAAAAAAAAAGCGCGCCTCTTTGAAATTCGATCAGAACCTTAGATTTTTGTTACCCGGTTACAAATCTAATCTCGTCCGTCGATTTTGGGGATCTAAAAACCCATTGCGGGTCTCTCTCTCTCTCTCTCTCTCTCTCTCTCTCTCTCTCTCTCTCTCAACTTGAAGTCCATTGAAGCTAACCTGAAGTCGATCAAGAAGAATGAAGCTAAGAAAGAAGTCATTTCTGGGTTTGAAGTGGATTGAGGGTGTCGATTGGGGGTCTCTGCCAAGAACGAAGGCTGTCAATCGAAGGCAGACTTGAACTGAGCAGTTTCTGGGTGTTGATCTGCAACACCAAAGGATTTTTGGGTCTCATTTCTGGGTTTCCAGCAAGAACAAAGGCTCACCGAAGGATTTCTAGGTCCAAATGGGATAACTACTTGCTTTAAATTTATTTCAAATGTTGAACGCTTTGTGTTTTGTCGATTTCGATGTTTTAGTTCTCCTCTATGCAAACCGTATGACATTTGGTAGATGTTTTTATGCATATTTTGGATGGTATGCTATCTAAAACTCATAGGCTTAGTGTTATTAGTTAAAAGTATTGGTGTATGCTATTTTTGCTATTTTTTTTTGCATAGGTGCGCCTCGCTTCAAAAAGGCGCGCACCTTGCCTCTTGCCTTAGTCCCCACGAGACTTTGTGCCTTAGTGCGCCTTTCGCCTTTGACAACTATGGGGCAGGCACATCCAATTTCCCATGCCTCTTATTATTAAGGGTATAGGATTAACATAGGTTCTACAGTTAAGAATTAAAATGCACTCACCAAGATCATATTTGCCATCCCAAAGCAGCCACTTCGTATACCACTGAACCCAGATAATCTCGGGATCATCTTATCATGACATCAACAACCGCATTTTCCTTTAAAATTATTATACCAGAGGACTAACTAAAAGCACTTATGTCATCAGAAGTTAAGCATAACATAACAGCATGCCGTGACTTGTACATGATTGATCGAAGCTAGTAATAGATGAAAACAAAGAACAAAATATATGACGCTGACAACATATTATATAAATTGAAGAATTTGAGATAAGTTTGTAAAAAAACAAGGTCCCAACATACCAGGACGAGTAAAGAAAGCGTATGAACAAGCAGACAGCTTGATGAGGTAGCCCAAGAATATTTATGAATCTGATGCCACTCTTGAATTCTGACTGATGAAGATAATTTGCC
>JAXBDA010010506.1:0-10390 GCA_036023075.1 Gaultheria prostrata
CCCCCACACAATTGTCTTATTGGCTATGCATTGAAGCAGAACTTATGTGACTAAACCCAGGATCATGCTTATTTTACCTTCGAAGATTAAAATGGAAGATTATGGAGTTGATCCGACTCCATGCTTCATCTGATTGCTAATTAGTTTTGGGACGACTTGGATAACTTTTGATTGCAAAATATCAACTTCTGTTCCAGCATGGTGCAAATTCCATTTTTAGTTTATTAGAAGCCCTTGTGACAATTGAAAATAGACAGTAGTAGGCTTTTGGGGCTTCGTGCTCCAACACTTCGAGTACTGCACTTATCATGCTTGAACTAAATAATTTAGGCACATGTTGAAGACGATTCTACTTATTTCTTTATTTATTTGTTTACTTATTTTTAACCTATTAGCATGTTTCATTTCTCCCCGCGTCTAATTTATTATTTATGGATTAGTGCTGATCTCTTGAACTAATTATTTGGTGTTCTCTCCAGCATAAATACAGTGTATTACATGGCACCTTATGCTACTATGATCTTGGCTGGACCTGCTCTGTTGCTTGAAGGGCCCGGGGTTATGCAATGGTTTCAAACACACACATCTCTTCTTTCTGCTCTCACCATTATTGTTGGCTCTGGAGTTTTGGCTTTTTGCCTTAACTTTTCTATATTCTATGTTATACATTCTACTACTGCAGTTACGTTTAATGTTGCTGGAAATCTAAAGGTGAGATGGACTGTGAGTTGGGATCTTTCATCAATGTTTGAACTTTGTGGTCATTTTCAAATCATTGTCATCACCATCTTTCTGAATTGCATCTCATATACTCCTTCCTTTTATGTTAGTTCCTTGGTAAACGCGTATTAAAAATATTCAAGTTTTAATAGAAAGTCATTACTCGCCGACATTTCCCACTTTTGAATACATGCATCTCTAGTTGTAAGGGGTAGTTTCAGAAAATTGGCATTTTTGTGCTCCTATCCCATAGTTTTAGCCGCTTTTGGGAGCCTGCGCCATTTTCCGAACCCCAAATGCATTTTTCGGAAATATTATTTTATTGTTTTGTACAGATTAAAAGTTCTCGCTGAGATCGAGTATTAAAAAAATTGAAAATTTATTTCCGATAAAAAAATTATTCGGCGACCATCAAATTTGGGACAAACTTCAATAAAAACACGGACCAATAATTTGGGACGGAGGGAGTATTTTTTTCTCTCTCACATTTGCTTTTTTTTTTTTGGGTAATCCAAAACTTTATTAGAAGGTCAATGTACAGAAACCTAGGGATACATACCTCCCCGTTCACAGAAGCTATAGGGATATAGAACCAAGCCTTTGAGAAGGTAGATGCCAAGAGTTACAGAGGTCTATGTCAAGGAGGGTAGGCTTAATGGAGGAGAATTGAGATCCCCTATCACTGCATGCAAAACTTTCTTTGTTTATCCAAACCAATAGTGTAAACTCTGCATTTGTTCTTTTATTTGATCGATGACCTGAGTCGTCATGAAACTCCATGAGAATAATTAGAAACAATCTGAAAGGGACTGGCTGTTAGGAGAGCGTAAGAATTAAAGAGATTCTGCAAAGAATACACGACTTATACCCAGGTGGTCCTTACTTTGCAGATGATAGTTAGAAGTGTCCTGAGTCAATATAGCTCTGAAAAACCCTTGAGAAGAACTCATGACCAAAATAAAGAGGTAAGAAGGAAGAGGATACCCTTGCCTTAAACGTTCAGCTCCCGGGGAAAAAAAAAAAACCCTTCAAGGTGCATCCATTAAGAGAAGTGAATATCTAGGAGGTATGTTTTGTTTTTATGGTATTGGTAAAATCTAATGCAGTGAACCTTTCTGATGCTGACTACTGTCTTATTTCTCTTATCGCTGACTACTGTCTTATTTCTCTTATCCTATGTAACTCGGCTTCTTTTGAACCATTCTTCTTCATATTTAGTCAATTTGGGACAAGAAATGGATGCCTCATTTTTCCCATTAATACTTGCAGTACTTATTGTTGCAAATGCTTTTTCTTTAGCCTGGGTTGGATCTTGGATTTGTAGAGGAATTTGTGGAGGAAAAGGAAAATTTAAGCAAAAGATAAGATGACGACGAAGTGAAGAAACTAGATTTATTGCTTTGGCTTCCCCAGCATAGTCCTTGGCCTGGGTGTGTCCTAAAACTCAATGATCCCCCCACAAAATAAATATAAAATACACAAAATTGGCCCACAATGTAATTGCCACTTGATATGTCATATTTGTACCAAAATATTTACTCTTTATGCATGGGAGTTTAAGTCCGATGAATTATCATTCGCAGGTTGCAGTTGCTGTTACATGTTCATGGCTGATATTCCGAAACCCTATCTCGGCAATGAATGCCTTCGGATGTGGCGTGACGCTCTTGGGTTGTACATTCTACGGATACGTAAGGCACTTGCTCTCCCAACAGCCGCCAGGAACTCCTCGCACGCCACGCACTCCGCGCAGCCTCAAGGAGTTGCTTCCTCTCGTAAGCGATAAGTTAGATGATAAGGTATGATAATAGAGTATAGTATTCATGCGAACATGGTTCTGGTTATTGGAGAGATGGTCACAGGACAATCATAGAAGAGAAGAAACACTTGAGCCTCTTTGTGAGACTTTCATCAGATCAATCAAATATAGTTTATGTAGGTTTTTTCTCTGCTTAAGATTTGTTCTTGTCTAATGGTTTTCTGTTCTTGAATTGGTTTTTATTGCATACACAATTTCGCCTTCGAGAAACCTTAGATACAATTTCCAAAGTTGAAGGGAACCAAATAAACAACTCTTAGGTACTGTTTGGTTTGCTGCATTGATTTTCAAGAGGCAAAAGGGTTCATTATGTTCTTAAATTGATTCCTGTATTAGTGTACATTCAGTCACTTGAAAGAAGGAATCAAACAGAGGAATGAACATTCCACGAAAATGGTCCATCTTCCATTCCAGTGACCCAAGCGCACCGCCTTAGGTTAACGTCTCTTCCCTTGGGCTGCTTAGGCAGGAGGAAATGTGAAGGAAAACAGGAAAACAGTTTTCTAAGGTTGTGGGGAAAATGTAGGGTTTTTTTTCCCTTGAATCAAGATATGTGGGGCTTCACATTGACTATATTTCTCGATATTAACATTTTCCCATGAATGGTTTCACGTTGACCGAATAGAGTAATCAGTACCCCGTCACAGAGTACTTGTTGTTTTTATATGGAGATTGAGTTTTAACTTTTCAGAGAGACATAATTAATACTATATACTAGTACGTCTTATTAGAAAGTTTTACTCATAACTGCTACAATTTTGGTAGAGTATTACTAGTAGTATCTCTTATTCTCTATTGTCAAAGTTACTTTTAATCATCTATGAAGGATTAATTTATCAAGATTCACACATTTTTTCCTTTGAATTTTTTAGAGAACGGACAAACTTCTTGAGATCAATGAAATACGGACAACAAGAGTATGAGACAGACAGACAGACAGACAGTGTGTAATAATGAAATCAAAACAGTGGATCATTAGTATGTCCTTTTCCTTGGAGTATTCATTTCTATTGAGATGGAGAAGATCATTAGTGCCTACAAGATTTCAGCAATTAGACAAATCGAAAGGCTCCATAAAGTAAAGGTACCTCAATTTTCTGACTTCATTAAGAAATTGAGAGAGTGAAAGAGAAAGAGAGGAATGCTTCAATTGGTCACTGACAAAAGACACCGACATAAGTTAGAAAACTAATACTAATACCCACTAGACTAGACAAGATTAGACATTCTCTTTGATCATCATAATCATCATCATATACATTAGGATGGATCGCCTGCTAAGCCAAGAGCCAGAAGTTTTTCTGCCATCTGGTACTGATGAGGTACCCACCAATGCCTTTGCTCTGCTTCCTCACTCCAATTGTTAAGCACTCCACATTGTTGATACACTGCTCCACAAACTTCTCTGTGTTGGTGTTGCACCCGCTTCCGCTTCCGCTTCCGCTCCCGCTCCCGCTCCCGCACAGACTGTATTATTGCAATCATAAAATAGAATTGAGTTGAGATGATACTATTTGTATGATTTTTTTGAGCCCAAGAATAATATCAAATTTACAAGAAGGGTTGGATTTTGAATGAAAAATGCAGTTTTAGTTTTGTGCTAAGAGGAGTAATAAAGATTGATAGGTGGACTCGGACCCACCAATTGAGGAGGAGGGGGGAAGGCTTCTTCTGACCCAAGACAAGCACAGACACCTCTAGCTTCTTCACTTGGCTCATCACTGTGGCTAGTTTTGGTCCCTGTATTACCAATGCTTCTACTTCCACCTAAAAAGAAACAATCGGTGAAATTAAAAACCCAATCAATTTTAGAAAACAAAAAAAAAAACACAGAAATAAAGAAAAAGTCAAGAGCATCTGAAAACCTCACATCTGAAGACCACTGGAAAAGAAAATGGGGGAAATGACAAACAAAACAGGAGGCAGTTTTTCTTTGCGCAGAGAATAGAAAAGAGGAGGAGGATCCGGGGGTGCTGTAGGATCTCGGCTCTCGGCACTAAAAACAGGAGACAGGGGCGTCCTACTCCACCCCCATTTCCGAAAGGAGGAATAGCTCTCTCTCTCTCGCTCGCTCGCTCACGCAACACAAACACAAACACAAACACACACAAATAGAAGTAATCAACACTCGCAGAAGTCCAATTATTGAATCACCAGAGAACAGAAACTCGGAACATAAGAGGAAAATGATAATAAGTAATGAAGATTTGTGTCTCCAGACCAGAGAAGAGAAGTGATCAGATCCAAGATTACTGGAGCAGTATATTAGTAGTGCAAGGTAAAAAATGAAGATCGAGAGACTAAAGAGGAAAATACTAAATACCTACCTCAGGTTTACAAGCCTTGCAAAGTGAGGCAAGAGAGGAAGCAAGATAGGAAGAGGAATTTCCACTATTATTATTATTATGATCTTCAATATCATGAGATCCAGCTGGCCTTTCCTGCGAATTACTCCTCGCCGGAGGAGGGATGATGTGAAGCAGAGTCAACAAATCACCCTTATTTGTTACTACATGAGTGAGGGCCCACATCATAGCATGCTTTGAGTGTGAAGATTGGTCAACAACCACCATCACTCTCTTCCTCATCACCACTCCACTAGTACTGTCTCCTCCTCCTCCGCCGCCGCCGCCATACATCATCATCTTGTTAAACCCTTCTTCTTCTTCCATTTCCTTCAACCTTCTCTCACTACAACCACCGTACGCCCTGCTTTTGTTGTTGTTGTTTAATCCGTGACCCTCAGTAGCACTCCTCCACCTCTTTGATGTTGATTTCCAACCCTCATCTCCTCCTCCTCCTCTTCCACTCAGCTGCCTTAAAAATGACCTTGAACTACTTGTCATTCTCGATCGATCAATCAATCAACTTCACCACTCTTATTGTTTCAGTGCCCAGAAATTGAGAGAGAGGAGAGAGAGAGAGCAGCCAGCTGTTTTGTTTTTGTGCGTAAGAGAGAGAGAGAGAGAGAGAGAGGACAGCAGGAAGGGGAAAAAAAAGATTCTAGCGTAAATTACATTGATTACCATTATATTCGTTTAATTTAATATCACAATGTCTCTTCCATATTCTGGCTGTTTTTTGATTTTTTGGTTTCTTTTTTTTAGTTTATAGGTGTTTGGTAACCAATGGGAGAAAGAATATCCCAAAAATTATTTCTCCATTTTTGGGGATAGAGAGAAGAAATCAAAAAGAGGTTCACACTTCTTTTTCAACTTCTCCATAATCCAAAAAATCAAAAAGCTAAAAAGTTAAAAATGAAAAATTGAAAAGTAAGCTCTCAAACACCTCTCTCAGCATCACGTTGCCTTTCTTAAAAGTTGGTTTTTGAAGAAGGAGAGCAAAATGTAAGAGCATCTCCAACCATGGGGTTTTCCTTCAAAATGAAGAATGGAAGTGACATATCAAGGGGAGATTTTGTAATTTATGTCCTCTTTTACTCAAAAGGTTGTACTTTTTGGAGGGACCCATCATCCTTTTTGGAGAATTGGTTCTTCAAATTTGTTTTGGTTCTTCAAATTTGAAGAACCAAAATAAATTTGAAAAATGGATGTGACAAAAAGGAGGATGGGCCCCTCCGAACAGTACAACTTTTTGAGAAAAAGTGGGTAGAAATTACAAAATCTCCCATTTATATGTCACTTCCGTTCTTCATTTTGAAGATTTGAAGAGTGGTTGGAGATGCTCTAAAAGTAAAAATAGAGGGAGATGAGTTTTTCAACTTCTCATTTTTTGACTTTTTCATTTTGGTTAATATAAAAAACCTACAAAATACATTCTGCACATAAGTATCTCAAACACTTTATTGTACATTCTAACAATAAGCCAAAAATGCAAAAAGTGAAAAATGGGACTCCCAGAATTTTTTTTTCTATTAAAATAAAAAACTATAATATCTTTAGTTGGCAATCTATTCAAACATAGAAAAGGAAAACCCTCCTTTGGTGTCCTCTTTTTTGAGATTATAAAGATTTTTCATTTCCCAGTTTACCCTTTAGAATTCTATTGTTTGATCGCTCATCTTGGTTTAGAGCATCCACATTTGAGCCATTTAGGCCCAATTTAGAGTCAGTTTTTACTGACTTACACAGATAACAATCAAAAGTCTTCTTTTTTCCCTCCATTTGATCGGGTTAAGGAGTGGGCTAGGGTACCACTTTTGTGTCGAAAAGTGGATGCTCAAAAGTCTTCCTTTTATGTGGATGCTCAAATATGGATGCTCTTAGATTTTCTTTAACTGCTAAGGCAAATTTGACAAAGTTATTCCTCACCCCTAATCCCACATTCTATTCAAATTCCATAAACCAAGTTTTAGTCCAATGCTCACAAAACTCCCTATAATCATACATGTTTGCCACTGTCACATGCATGTTCCCACCCAGGGCCGGCCCGGGTAAGCCCCGCAAGCCCCCGGGTTAGGGCAACCAAAAAAAAAAAAAATCCCTGAAGATGTAAATATCATATATAAATTATTCCGGAATTTTAAACAGTTGTGCTGCTTGCAGCGTTGGTCAGGGCAAGCTAAGGAAATCTAGTTGGGCAGGGTTCAAATCCCCCTAGACGCGTTTTTGGCCAAATGAACTTCTTGTCTTATTATTATTATTATTTTTTATTTATTGTAGATAAAAATAATTCTTACAGCATAAATGTTTATTAGTTTGCATTTTTGGCTAATTAACTTTTTGTCTTGTTTTTTTTTTTTTTGATGCATTGTAGATAAAAATAACTCTCACACCATAAATATTTTTTGGTTTACGACGGTTGATCTACCATAGTTATGCTTTAGTGGTTGTAGAGTTCAAGGTTCATATCATTTGCAAATCATAGATGTTCTTACGAGTGTTCTTTATTCTCTCTTAATTTATTTTAATTTTACTTCTAACCTAATTAGTTAGAGAAAACACAAATATGAGCAGTGGTTTGACCTACCAATACCATGATGACAAGCGTCACCCGTCACTGTGTGACACATGGCACCTATGCGCGGTATCAATCGCCATGGACCACCAAGCGCGGGCTACCTCACGCAGTAGCACTCAGTTGTGCGCTCTTCAAAGCCCAACTGAGGAAACTTCTCTATAAGACCACGGGCCATCCATACACGGAGAAAAGCCCATGAGTCTCATGACTGGCGCGGCCCAGATAAACGGGCAAGAGCGCGAGAAGATAGTCTATTGTTTAGCCCAAGTAATCATGCTTGCCCTGGTCTGAAGGCAGGACCTGGGGGCCCCCCTGAGGCTTGACTGCGGTATAGGCACGACCGAACAGGTCATGACCTTGCCCATGCGGGAATAAAGGAGATCTTGTGATTTGGTGGCTATAAAAGAACAAGAGGGTCTCTGCGCGAGGGGTGGAGTAGCACGCCCAAGCAAGCCGCGCGGTGGGTGATGTCACCCGCGCAGTCAGGATGTACGGAAGGGACACGTGCTCTCACATTATAGGACGACAACTTGGAGCCAGATCACTGGCTCAGATTGCCTATAAATATGAGACATTCCCTCACATTCCCAAGGTGGATTCTAGAGAGAGAAAGTGGATAATCACTGATCCTTGGAAGGAGAACATTCTTCCCAGTGAGACCATTCCATTCTCTGGACCATTTGAGGCTGCCATAGATCAGTCTAAGCGCTATTTTCTGTCTTAGTCTCTTCTGGACACTCCTGCTCTGTTCTTCACCCTTCCTCTTGATCACTCTTTTCTCTTTTCTATTGTTTATTGTCAATTATTATTACCTCTCCAGCTCATCCATCACAGAAACAACCCTACAAAATGTTTGATTCATTTTTTTTTTCTAGTTGTATATATATATTTTAAAGTTTATTGTATTGTAATTACGAAACTACGATACTATGTTTGATATGTTTACCTTCTTGGACATCTTTGATATGGTTGGCCTCCGATATATAGTTTCTTTTCAGTGTTTTTAAGTTAACGGAGTGAATGACAAAAATTAAAAATTAAAATTAACGGGGTGTGTGTAACATTGAGCCTTTTTTATGTAGAAAAAAATATGCCTCATTCAAAATTCATAACGTGTTTTTTTTTTTTTTGAACTGCAAAATTCGTAAGTAGTTGAGCGTAAAACAATTGGTGTAAAACATTCTCATAAAAACATTATTCCCAAAAAAATTGGTGTAACTAATTTCTAATAATTTCCTGAAAAGGACAATTGAACAAGCAATTTGGGACGGAGGAAGTACTTTATACTAAGAGGGCAACCAAGCTTAAGGCCGGGCTTGGGCAACCCAAATATTGGGGCCGGCACTGTCCCCACCTCCGCCACTGGAAACAACACACCTGTAATGCTATGTTCTTATAAATTTTCATTTTGCCTTCAATTTTTTTTCTTTTCATTTTTTCCAAAATTTCTCCCTTGTTTGTTGTTAAATTCTTAATCTTAAGACAACGCGTGTGCATACTTATTAATTACTAAAAAGGTACAATAAGCGAGATAAGATCTAGCTCCTTAGGCACCGCTTTCACCCCCAACATTTGCTTCGAACCTCGACAATCAATTTGAAAGGGAATGGCAACATCCTATGATGAAGGAAGGAGAAGGGTTATTGTGAATACCGATGCCATAGATAGGGTGCTTTACACCTGCATTCAAAGAATATGGAGGTGAAAGAATGAAATTATAGAGAGTAGAGGGTGTGTTAGCGTGATTTATCCAAAAGCTAATGGATGGGGGGAGTTGGGGGAGGTCATAGGTGATGATGCAAACCTGATTTTTTAATTTTTAATTTTTAATTGGAGGTGAAGTCACGGGAATTACTGGCTAGTTTTGGCTTTTTATTTACTCCTACGAAAAGGTGGAGTAAACGTATCGCTATAGTCTGTGTTTTGGTGATGAATTTGTGGATTCTTTTGTTCCGTCTTTCTATCAGATCAGATTCTTCTTCTGCACATTATTTAAAGCACCCCTCAACTGTCATGAGATCAAGATCTGGCCTGAGTAGGGGACGGTAATTTACCATCCATGATCTTACCTTTTCTTTATTTCTTGACCGGGGGTTTTATAATAGGGGGTGTTTGGTAGATCTAAGATTTAGGTGATTTTAAAAAATTTGTATTTTAGATTTAATTGAGTTTTATCAAATAAGATTTATATTGCATATGAAATGTATTACCGATTGAAAGATATAATCGATTTTCTATCCAGTTAGAATGGAACGATGGACTATATTTTTTGGACGGAGGGAGAGTTCGTTTTTTGTATTTTGCATGTTTAGGAGTTGATCTTAAAATGCATCCTGTTATAATGATTATGAATGGACAAACGAATGAACTCGAGAATGTTGAAGTTAAAAATCACCATGTTTTAGAAGAATTTGCCCTTCCTCTCCTTATTAAAATTACAAAATGGAGGGAAAAAATCGTTTGATTTTCAAATTGGCACTACATAGCTAAGGGGCAATTTTGAAAATCCATATGTTTAGAAGAGTAAGATGGGAAAATTTTATTCGCACCCAATCTTTTCTCTGTACCCGCACCTAAAAAACTTTAAGAAGGTGCGTGGAGCCCGTCATGGCCCACCTTAATTTTCAAACCGTCTATTTTTTAAATGGTAATAAATAGATCATTCTTGCAAAAAATCAATTTGATCGGATATTGATTAGTGAGTTTCTCATTTATATTGAAAACAAAGAACGATTGAATTTTTTAACCGTCCATTGTTTTCAACACAAATTAAACATTTACTTAGAGCAACCCCAACAATAACTCCTCAAAAAAGTTTGTGAACAGTGCATATATCTATTATAACTTGACATTTTTTCTATCAACACTCCAACAACACTCCCTATTACCCTCCTTATTTTTAATAAATTATAATATATGGAGAAAAGTAAG
>JAXBDA010010507.1:0-10380 GCA_036023075.1 Gaultheria prostrata
GTTCTTGGTGTCAGTTTGGTGGCTTTGCTTGGTTGGATGGTTCTTGGGTTGTTTTGGCTTGTTAGGTGGTGTTAGGTTGATTGGTGCAAGTTCAAGCCCCTTTTCACAAGCCTCGGGTAACCATGATCGGTCCGTTTCATCATCGGGAGTGCCCGAGTGCATCCCGGGTTCAAAATCGGGGTGTCTACACTTAGCGTGTGTGAACAAGGGCCTCGGTCACAAGTGAAAAACAACTGAAAGCTCTCTCCGAACCGAGTCTCGACTTCAAATCTCACCATGTCATGCACTCACAAATGATTTCAATTGAAAAAAATGCATATAATGTACTCTCAATGTGTGCGGGTGGAAGTTATGAAACATGAAAGCAAAATAATCCGCAAACAACATCGCGAAAAGAAAGCTTTATATATGGTAGACACACGATCTCATGAAAGGAATGCCAAGTATTGGGACTCCCTCTACCATCAATCCACATCCCATCGCCCCTAAGATCAAATAGGACTTCAATTCGGGTGATAACGTTGGGTAAGGGAAAGTGTTTCAAGGCTAGGATAAAATATCAAGTGTCCAAGAATAGGCTAACAATAATTCTTGTAGGGCAAATTTAACAATTTGTGCCCTCCTTTCATTCTTTTTTTTTTTTTAATGAAACTCATTTTTAACTTTTTGCCACTTCTCTCTTTCCTATCCCTTCAACACAATTCCAAACTTCAACCACCTTTCGTCTTTTTCTTTCAATAAGTAACTTGGTGGCTCCCTTCTCTGTATTTGAATTCAACTTTACTTCTCTTTTTTTTTTGGTACTCATTTTTTTTTCCTTTCATGCGGAAGATCACCACCAATCAAACATAATTCTACACTTCATTCACCCCTTTCTTCTCTCTAATACACCTTCACATGAACAGTTAGCCCTTGCTCAAGACACAATATAGATGGTGGAGCTCAACAAGAAAAGGGTATCATGCAAGAGGCTCAAATGGGCTCACAAGGGGTAAGTGTATGAAAGAAACACACGAACAAGCTCAAAATGCCAAAAATGGCCTATGATCATCTCCTAGGGGCGACACAATCATGCAAGTCCACAATCCAAAAGTAGTATGCATTGCATTAAATTCCAACACTTGACGACAAAAGATAATGAGATCAACAACGAATTTGTTCTTTTCATGACAAACAAGAGTTTAAGTGTCACCACTCCAAAAAAGCAAGGCTCTAAACTCACATGGGCATAAGTCTCCACTAAACTAGCCATCAAGAACAATCAATTGCGACTCACAAGTGATCAAAGCCCAACGACGTGAAGTGCAAGTGTGCTAAACATAAGTGCCATTACAAATTTCTCACGATAGGCTAGAAAAATGAAAAATCAATTGCAATGCCACAGCTATTAAAATGATGACTGTCGCATCCCAAACTCAATCAATCAAGAGTCAATCTCAACAAGTCTCAAGTCTCGCGCAAAAATAATCCAACTATTTTTTTTTTAAATATGACTCTAACTAGTATAAAAAGAACAAAGTGATCCCTCCCCCAACTTAAACCATTCAATGTCCTCATTGAAAACAGGAACTAAAAGATAGGGCGAAAATAAAGAGAGGAAAGGTATCACCGTGGTATAAGAGAACAAATAGTAGGTAAAAGATGGCGAGAGGAAGACACCCCCCCAACTTGAAGCGTAGTATCTGCAATAGTTAGCCTCCACAACAATGAAATATATAATAGAAAAATAACGATCAAACTAAGAAGAAAAGCAAAAAAAAATTATAAATTTACAATACCAAAACTAAAAAGAAAAGGACTCAACTGCTAAATAACACCATCCACTTTCTTCACGCGAAAGACACGGGTACTACTTTTCTCCCTGGCCAAAGACTGTGGTTCCCTATTCGTTGGAAGTACTCTTAGGTACTACATACGTAGCTTTGACTAGGTGGCTATACCAGATCGTGAGAAGCCGTTCGAGCACGGCGAACACTGGAGGTATCACAAACTCCATGGATTTATAGTCTCCTAGACTTCATTAAAAGCACTTAATCTAAATAAATTGGGTCCATCAAATTAATGGACTCCACCGTGGCACCATCTACCACCCCTTCACCAATTCCCTCCACGCAAGGTTTAAGCCTTTGGCCATTGACCTTGAAAACATTACCGATGAGTGGATCCTTAATCTCTACCGCTCCATGGGGGAAAACACAAGTGACAACATATGGACCATCTCACCGTGACCTCAACTTACTCGGGAAGAGTTTTAATCTAGAATTAAAGAGCCACACTTTTTGACCAATCTCAAAGGACTTTCTAACAATATGTTTATCATGAAATGCTTTAGTCCTATCCTTATAGATACGTGCACTCTCATACGCCTCATTACGCAACTCCTCTAATTCAGCGAGTTGGAGTTTGCGATTTAACCCCGCAGCAGCCATATCGAAGTTTAACTTTTTAATGGCCCACATAGCTCTATGCTCCAACTCGACGGACAAATGACACGCCTTACCAAAAACCAACCGGTATGGAGACATGCCAATAGGAGTCTTAAAAGCAGTGCGGTAGGCCCACAAGGCATCATCTAACCTTAAAGACCAATCTTTGCGATCGGGCCTTACCGTCTTCTGAAGTATACGCTTAATCTCTCTATTCGACACTTCAACCTGCCCACTAGTCTGAGGATGATAAGGTGCCGCCACCTTATGAGTGATAGAACACTTACGAACTAGGGCCGCGAAGTGTTTGTTGAGGAAATGGGTGCCCTCATCACTGATAATCGCACGCGGATAGCCAAAACGGGTAACTATGTTACTCTGAAGGAATTGGACCACAACTTTGTGGTCATTTGTCTTGGTGGCTACCGCTTCTACCCACTTGGACACGTAGTCCACTGCCACAAGAATATACTCGTTCCCATACGAACACGGAAACGGACCCATGAAATCAATCCCTCACACATCAAACATCTCAACAACAAGGATAGAGGATAATGGCATCATATCGCGGCGTGATATATTTCTAGTTTTATGGCACCTAAGGCATGCTTTGCAAAACTCATGGGCCTCTTTAAACAGAGTGGGCCAGTAGAAACCGCTTTGTAAGACCTTTGTCGCGGTTTTTGTCGTGGTTTTCTTCCCACTAAAATGACCACCGCACTCAAGAGAATGACAGAAAGTGAGAATGCTCTGGTGCTCGGTCTCGGGAACACACCTTCTAATCACTTGGTTCGAACACAACTTAAAGAGTTCCGGATCCTCCCAAAAATAGTGCCTAACCTGCGCAAAGAAACGGTCCTTGTCTTGCTTGGACCAATGAGAAGGAAGAGCGCCTGTGGCTAGGTAGATGACAATGTGTGCATACCATGGGGGACGCAGTTGTGACACCTCAAATAGTTGCTCATCGGGGAATGAGTCCTTGAGGGGCAACGGGTCACAAGAGGAATCCACTAGGATCCTCGATAGGTGGCCTGCTACTGAATTTTCAGAACCTTTCTTGTCCCGAATTTCGACATCGAACTCTTGGAGTAGCAAAATCCACCTAATCAGCCTAGGTTTGGTCTCCTTCTTAGAAATTAAATGTCGTAAAGCAGCATGATCAGTGAATACTATGACCTTTGACCCTAGGAGATAGGACCGGAACTTGTCAAGGGAAAAGACCACGGTGAGTAATTCCTTCTCCGTAGTGGTATAGTTCAACTGCGCATCAGAGAGGGTCTTACTCGCATAATAGATGGCGTGAGTGACTTTGTCAACCCGTTAGCCCAAAAAAGTACCGACTTCATAGTAGGATGCATCACACATGATCTCAAAGGGCAACAACCAGTCAGGAGACTACATGATAGGTGCAGTGGATAATGCCTCACAGAGCTTCTCAAAAGCTCTCAAACAAGCCTCACTGAATACAAAAATGGGGTATCTTTGGCGAGGAGATCGCACAAAGGCTTGGCGATTTTAGAGAAATCCTTGATAAAACGCCTATAAAACCCTGCGTGTCCTAAGAAGGATCGGACTTGTTTGACTGTCGAGGGGGGAGGAAGTCTAGAAATTAAGTCAACTTTTGCCTTGTCGACTTCAACCCCCCTCTTGGACACTATATGTCCCAAAACGATCCCTTCCTGGACCATGAAGTGACTCTTTTCCCAACTGAGGACCGAATTCGTCTCCTTGCAACGTTTAAGCACCTTCGTCAAATTTTGGAGACATGAGTCAAAAGAGCTCCCAAAGACTGAAAAGTCATCCATCAAGACTTCTAGAAATTTCTCCACCATGTCGGAGAAGATAGCCATCATGCACCTTTGAAAGGTCGCAGGTGCATTGCACAAACCAAAAGGCATGCGCCGATAGGCATAAGTACCGTAGGGATAGGTGAAGGTAGTCTTTTCTTGGTCTGTTGGGTCGACGGCCACTTGGTTGTATCCAGAATATCCATCCAAAAAATAGTAATAGCTTTGGCCTGCCAACCTCTCTAGGATTTGATCAATGAATGGGAGTGGAAAATGATCCTTCCTCGTCATGGAATTGAGCTTTCTATAATCAATGCAAACACGCCAACCAGTTGTCGTGCGTGTGGGCACAAGCTCACCTTTCTGATTCTCAACTACAGGGATGCCCGATTTCTTGGGCACCACTTGAGTAGGTCTCACCCACTTGCTGTCAGAGTGGGGTATATAATACCCGCATCTAGCAACTTAACAACCTCATTCATCACAACCTCCTTCATGTTAGGGTTCAACCTCCTTTGCATCTCTCTCGAAGGTTTCGCATTTTCTTCGCAATTAATGCGGTGCATGCAAATAGAGGGATCAATACCCTTGAGGTCTGCCACCGACCACCCTATTGCACCCTTATGCTTTGTAAGCACATCAAGAAGTTGACCCTCCTGCTCAGCAGAAAGGTCAGAAGCAGTGATCACAGGTAAGGTGTCATTAGGGCCAAGAAAAATATACTTAAGAGAAACCGGGACAGGCTTCAACTCAAGTTTCGGTGGAGCTTCTATGGAGGGAAGAGCTGGAGTCCTCGACAGTGAAGGTAACGGTTCAAAAGGAGTTCGTCATGTGGGTTGGTCCATAAAAGGTGTGAGGTCTAGCAAAGAGTTGACCTCAGCAATGTACTTGTCAATATCAAACTCCTCAAAACCAAAGTGGGCTAGACATGCCTCAAGAGGATCCTTGGCTGTAATGTATGACAAAGCCTCTTCCACCACCTCATGAATGACATCGACAGCAAAACAGTCTTCCTCTTCTTGAGGATGTCGGGCGGTCAAGTACATATTCAGACTTAATTTCATATTGCCAAAGGATACCTCCATCACCCCACTTCTCACAGCTATTTGGGCATTTGCCGTGGCTAAAAATGGATGCCCCAGGATGACAGGTGTTTGAGATTTAAGGGCTGTGGGGTGGACTGGCTCTGTGTCGAGGACAATGAAATCGACAGGGAAATAGAAATTATTCACCTTGACAAGGACATCTTCTAACATGCCCCGTGGGGCTTTCACAGAAAGATCAGCCAATTGCAGAGTGACCGATGTGGGCTTCAACTCACCAAGCTCTAACTCCTCATACACAGAGTACGGTAAAAGATTGACACTCGCCCCTAAATCTAGGAGTGCCCTACTAATATAATGATTGCCGATCACGCAAGAGATTGTGGGCACACCTGGATCGGGAAGCTTGGGGGCAGTGTTTGACTCAAGGACTGAGCTCACTTGGTGGGGAAGGGGAATAGACTCTAAGAACTTGGCCTGAGCTTTCCGCTTGTGAGTGCACAAGTCTTTGAGGAACTTGGCATAGGACGGAATCTCCTTGATAGCATTGAGCAATGGGAGGTTGATATTAACTTTCTTAAACACCTCCATTATATTATCAACAGGCACACTTTTCTTTCGAAAGGGTGATGGTACGTTCAGACAAGTCAGAAAAAGTGCCTTGGGGATATAAGATGGAGTTTCAAATGGCCCCTCATCAGATGTGGGCACTGGAGTGTGCTCCTTTCCTTTTGATTTCTTGTCAACCTTAGACCCCTCAGTGACAGATGGAGACACTTTCTCCTTCGTTTTGACCTCCTCAGGCCGAGTCTCTACTTCCCTCCCATTTCTAAGGGTGACAACTATTTTCGCTTGTTCGTGAACTTGCGAATTGTCATTGTGATGTATCCCTCGTGGGTTAGCCACTGGCTGACTTGGTAACCTACCCTCTTCTCGATGGTTGAGAGCATTAGCTAGTTGACCTATTTGGGTCTCTATCTTTGCAATGGATCGAGAGTGGGAGAGAACCATTTGGTAATCAGCTCTCATTTGCTGGTTATCGGCTTTCAGATCAGTCAGGGCTTTCAACATCTGCTCTTCAAAAAATGGTGTCCTCTGGGAGGACGAAGGAAGAGCAAGAGGCTGTTGGTATTGCTGTGGTGCGGGAGGTGCATTGTAGGCTTGATGATTGGAAGTATTAGGATACGATGGCCTTGATGGTTGGGCAAAATGTTGCCCTTGCCCTTGCTCTCGCCATGTGAGTCTAGGATGGTTCCTCAACCTAGGGCGGTAGGTGTTTGGAATGGAGTCATTTGCTGACCTACCAAACCCCTGCGCTGCATTTACTTGCTCCTGAAAAAACTCTGGAAATTGAGATGCCATGTGGCACTCACTTACGTAGTGGCTTGGAGTGGTGCTCGATCTTAACTTGCTGACAATTAAGACACGTCGACACAAATCTCGCAACATCCGCCTTCATTCCATTCCACCAATACTGTTGCTTCAAGTCCTGATACATCTTGTTCCCCCCCAGATGAATAGCATAACTTGACTTATGAAATTCCTTTAACACTGATTCCCGTAGTGTCCCAAAATCTGGTACAAATACCGTATCGAGAAACCTCAAGCTTCCGTCAGTGTGAATAGACCACCCAGCTGGGGATGTTCCCGAAGCTAAGTGATACTTGTGAAAATCCACCTCCTGATCATACTTTTGTACCTTCAGAATCTCTTGGTGTAATGTCGATGTAGCTACCAAAGCAAATAATGACGCTCCTTGACTTGTAGTCGACGGCTGAAGGTTGAACTCGTTGAGAGCCTCCATCATCTTCCATTTACGGATTGCTAAAGTAGCTATCGTCTCTCTTGGCTTCCGGCTAAGTGAATCAGCCACCACATTCGCTTTTCCTGGATGATAAGACAAAGTGAAACGATAGTCGTCCAAGTACTCTAACCATCGTCTCTGTCTCATATTCAGGTCCTTCTGGGTAAACTTCAAAATTTTCCCCATACAAATAATAGCGCCATGCCTTCAACAGAAACACCACTGCTGCTAACTCTAGGTCGTGTGTTGGGTAGTTCTTCTCATGAGGCTTCAATTGTCTAGAAGCATAAGCGACAACTTTACCATCTTGCATCAACACACCTCCCAATCCTTCCCTCGAAGCGTTGCAGTACACTGTGTAGCCCACATCTCTAGCCGGTATAATTAATATAGGGGCCGTGGTCAACCTCTTCTTCAACTCCTGGAATGAGCGTTCACACGCCTCGTCCCACTCAAACTTGACCCCTTTTTGAGTCAACCGAGTCATCGGTTTCCCCAATTTGGAAAAATCCTGAATGAACCTCCGATAGTATCCAGCCAAACCCAAGAAACTTCTTATCTCAAAGACTATCTTGGGTTGTTTTCAATCCAAAACTGCCTCTACTTTACTTGAATCCACTGCAATTCCCTTGGAAGATACAACGTGTCCAAGAAACTTCACCTCCGTCAACCAAAACTCGCACTTACCGGCCTTAGCATATAATTGGTTGTCCCTCAAAACTTGTAGAGCTATCCGCAAGTGCTGCTCATGCTACTCCTTATACTCGCAGTAAATCAAAATATCATCAATAAATACCACTATAAACTGGTCCAAGTACGGCGTGAAAATCTTATTCATTAAGCTCATAAATGCTGCTGGAGCGTTCGTCAATCCAAATGGCATCACTACAAACTCGTAGTGGCCATAGCGCCGAAAAGCAGTCTTCGGAATATCTTCGTCCCTCACTCGAAGCAGATGATAACCAGACCTCAAATCAATCTTCGAAAAACACCGTGATCCGCGCAACTGATCAAAAAGGTCGTCGATCGTCGGCAATGGATAACGATTCTTGATAGTCACCTTGTTGAGCTGTCGATAATCTATACATAACCGAAGTGTTCCATCCTTCTTTTTGGCAAAAAGTGCTAGGGCCCCCCACGGTGAGGTACTAGGTCGAATAAATCCCTTCTCTAGCAGCTCCTGCAGTTGAACCTTTAGCTCCCGAAGTTCCGCCGGAGCCATACGGTGCGGTGCCATTGAGGTAGGGGTTGTCCCTGGCTGTAACTCAATGGTAAAGTCCAATTCTCGGTGAGGCGCTAGTCCGAGCAATTCCTTTGGAAAAACATCTGCATACTCGCACACTACTCGTGGCAAATCCAACTCCATATGATTGTCTTCTCCAAGCATAAGGCTCGCTAGCCATCCTGTCAGGCTGCAATGCCATCTCGATTTCGGATATACCGACGAAGAATCTTCCCCTTAAACTTCAACCGCATACCATCAGGAGAGTGAGCGGTCACTTCCTTCCTGAAACAGTCAATCACCGCTCGATGGGCAGATAACCAATCCATACCCAAGATGACGTCGAAATCGGCCATGTCAATAACCCTTAGGTCACATGTCAAACGTATCCCAGACGCCTCCAACTCACAAGATTTGCATACTAAGACCACCAGTACACGTGCCTCCAAAGGTGAAGCTACACTAAAGGATTTAGCTAATCGTTCCGTCTCTAACCCCAAAGATTTAACACACGTAGCAGATACAAATGAATGGGAAGCTCCGGTATCAAATAATGCTCGAACGCATGAATTGAAAAGGATGAGGGTACCTTGTATCACTGATGGGTCTGTATCTTCCTCCTCTTGCTGCCGGCTGCTGCTTTCCACAGTTTTGGTACTGTGGCTGTTTCCGCCAGGACTCTTGGCTGGTGGTGGTTGGTTTGACTTTTGCTGAGTAAACTGCTGCTGTTGAGGCCTCTGACTACTTCCTTGCCCCTGCTGGTAGTACCCTGATACCCTATCCCTGCATTAGGGCACCTAGGTCTGGTATGACCCTCCTGACCACACCCCCAACATACCTTGAGGTTCCCATACTAGTCGGTGCTTTTCCACTGAGAATATTGGTTTCCGCCGGCAGGATTTTGGTAACCCAATGTCTTGTTTTGGTTGCCCCATGTCTGGTTTTGATTGCTCCATGTCTGATTTTGAGGTCGGCTATCATAGGGTTTCTTGTACATTGGAGCCTTGTTGCTGTTCCGAATTGGACCTCCTGATGTCATCTTCTACTGATTCAAGATCTTGCGTGCATCCTCATTCTCCCTCTCGATAATCACGGCTGCTTCCAGTACCTGAGTAAAGGTGCCCAATCTCATTCCGACCACCCTTCCCCTTAGAGTAAGGTCCAACCCCCACTCAAATTGTTGAGCCTTCTTATCATCAGTAGGAATATACTCTGAAGCATGCCTTGAAAGTTCCTCAAAAAGGGCCATGTATTGAGTCACCGTCATTGTTCCCTGCTTCAAGCTTAAGAATTCCTGAACCAAGGCTTGCTTCACTGGCGTGGGAAAGAACTTCTCCAAGAAAATTGTTTCAAAACTATCCCAAGTCAAATTAGCCGGCATAGCACCCTTGGTTGCCTCCCACCAGTGGTCCGCTTCACCCTCAAGTTGATAAGTTGCAAGGGCAATCTTGTCATTGTTAGCCTGAACATCCATGGTCTCTAACATCTTCTTTATCTGTCGTATACACCTATCTGTCACTTGCGGATCTGGCTCGCCGCTGAAAACCGGGGGTCGCTGCCTCCTGAACTCTGAGAAGATAGAACTACGTGCAAGCGGTCCACGAGGTTGTGGTGGCTGAACCGTAACGGATAAATTTCGGAGTAGTTGCGCAAATTCGTTCATAAGAAGGTTGGGTTGCGGCTGCTGTTGTTGTTGCTGCTGTTGTTGTTGTTGTTGCTGCTGACCCCCATTAGCACTTGTCTCGCCGTTAGTAGGCCCAGAATGAGTAGTCACCATCTTTAGGGTCGGTGTTTAAACGTTTGAGGAATATTTAATGCAATAATTAGTATTACATGACATTCATGACATAAAAAGAAAAAAAAATCCAAAACATTTTAAATTCTTACAGCAACTTAATAATTGAAGAAGTTTAAATTTATTAGTGACAGCAACTGTAGAGGGTAGAATTCTGGAATCCGTATGGTACCTCCAAACCTGCAAGACAGAGAACCGTTAGAGTACCTTTGCCCTTCGTGGCAAAGGCCCTCCGATGCTTAAGTTAGTATCACGTACTAGGAGGAAACCGGAAATCACGCAAAGCATGTAAACACGAATTAC
>JAXBDA010010508.1:0-10379 GCA_036023075.1 Gaultheria prostrata
TTTAAACTGGCTGTTTTTTTTTTTTTATTCTCTCTCTTGTCTCTCTCTTACTTTTCCCCCATATATTATATTTTATTAAAAATAGGGAGGGTAATAGGGAGTGTTGTTGGAGTGTTGATAGAAAAAGTATCAAGTTATAATAGATATATGCACTGTACATTGTCTAATTTACCAACTCATTGTTGGGGTTGCTCTTAGTGATGTAGTAAGTGAGAAAATAGTTATAAAGGGTACCGTACCCCATATCATAAAGTAGTAGTATAATAAAACTATTATCATCGTCAAATCTATATCTCAATATTTAAAAGATAAAGAGACAGAAGTGTAGATTTTCCCCTCCTTTCCCCTCGTTTAGTGGATGGTAATGATAATTCGTTTGATTTCATTTCGTTGAGTGCTATCGGTTCCACAGTCATCAATAAATAAATGAGTTTGTGTGGTACTCCTATATATATAGCTTCACAAGAGATCTTGTATGACAATATTTAATGCGTTGTACCGTGCAATATATCATCCCAATCGGCCCAACATGTTTTGAACATTTCGGATTTAAATAATTTTTATTTAAATCTAGACCATTTAAACTGTTGTGCTTTCCAGGTCACACACGCATACAAAACGCATGCAAAAATATGAGGAAAAATTCCGTCATATATATTTACACACATACACATGAAAAAACCTCTCAAGAATATATATAAGCCTAGGGTTATTCAATAGGAAACCCTAGCAAACCTATTGGCCTTAGGCCTCTCCGGCCCACACGAATTGGACCCAACACAAACTTCCACAATCAATTAGCAAAAAAGCAAAGTCATAAGTAAATAAACAATTCAATTACCAACTTTATTTGTTCTCTTCTTTATAACCTGTTATCCTAGCCCTACTTGTGCACTGATTCTGGTTGATGGCTGCTATCCTTCTGCTCCACTCTTTCGTTTTCTTTTCAAAAGAATTTCTCCTTTTCCGACTTCAACGTCGACCGACCGAGCTCCGTTTTCTTTTTCCTCGCGCGCTTACCTTTCACTTTCTTCGTCGAGATCAGAAACCTCATAGGGTGCGGCTTACGGAGATCAACTGCCAAACTAAAACATGGAATAAATATTTAGACAAACCTTATAGGGTTTGCTCCTACTCTGGAGGTGTGAGTTCGATTCTAAAGGGTAGGCCAACCAGTTGGAAAGTGAAAGTTCATGTGGGTATGTAGTCTCGTGGGCGCGTCTAGTGGTCCCCTCCTAAGCTGCTTTTAACTGCTTTCTGTTGGTGATGGTGACTAGTCCCTTGTGGACGGCCCCGGATAGATTAGTCTCGTCCTATTTAGGTGTGGGGATACCTCCTATGTTATTAAAAAAAGCTTGTCTTTGGTTTTGGCTTCCAGTTTAGTCATGACAAAACCTCACTAGACAAGAGGATTAATTGAAAGCATGTGATTGAAATTGGTACTAGCAAATAGGATTAATTGGATTTACATCTCGAATTCATTTGTGTCGCGTAGGCCGGCCACAAGTTCATGTTTTTTTTTTAATTCACGAACTTCACAAGAATCACCATATCGATCTCCGTATCACGATGGCACTGGTACCATCTGGTTCATGTAGAAGTATAGACAACAATGCATGATTATTAATTATGATGAAGGTTCGATGAAGATTTTTCAGTTTACATATGGGAGTAGTATTTTATTTCACTCTTGCATTGTGGTGGGGTGAGCCCTTATTCTGTAATCATAATGCTACACATGATTTAATGGTGGATGAACGGTCGACGAGAGAGATTGGATGCACTTTCTCTTTTTTCGGATCCTGAGGTTATCTCCAATTATAGCTCATCTTTTTGCAAGTTTGGACTTTTTGCCCTTTCAGACTCGGTTTTAGTTTTGGTTTTGGTTTCGGCGTATAGTATAACCATGAGAAAATCCGACTAGACAAAGTGGTTTAATTCAAAGCTTGAGATTGAACGGACATGACACTGAGTACCATTTTTTTCCGCATTTAACTTTGGTAAGAATATGATGAACAAATAGGGTTCTAAATCTCGAGGAATACAATACGTAAGTGAAATAGTAAAGGAAATACTCCAGTTTTAAGACAAAAGAGGAAATTGAGTTTCTAATGATGGTATTGTTCGCGGTAAACTTCACTATGTTGCGTAACGTTCACGAGTGTGAGAATTGTTCATATAGGTATAACATCAACGTCGTATAATCTGTCCACCTAACTAAATCTAACAAACCTTACTCCTGGATGGTGGGAGTGGAACCCGACGAGAAGAATAAAACCTAAAATTGTACGTAATTCGGGTAAAGAGAGCAACTTACCGCTCGCTCGACAAGTCCCCTGTTCTCAAGTCTTCTCTTATTACTCTTCAGGTGCTTATTGCTTAAACCTGTGAAAGTTAACTAGCTTGCAATGTTGCTTACTGGATATTTTGCTTTAAAAAGCATCTTTTGATTCAATTTGTATGGTAGCGTGGGGGCCCTAATAATAGAGATTAAGAGGCTTAAAGCCCATTTGGGTACAGAGGTAAAGCACCAAGGCCCATCTGGGATTACCCCGGCCCAGGCCAGGCCGAATGATGGAGGCCCAATACCGAACTATTTAAACCGAGCAGGCTGCAAAGCCCGTGTTCATGATCCAAGCGCTTAAAGGCTAGGGTCATGAATATCAACACCCGGATCCCAATGAAGTCCGTGTGATCCGGACCACCCTACTCGATGTCACGAGCAACATCACTATACTTAGATGGTTGAGACACGCGTCAAGAAGTAATAGGCTGCATGTGCTGATAACAATCATGCTCGGCTACGTTAATAGTAACGTCACCCAAACGGTTACCGTACGTGACGTGTACGGAGTACTTGGAGAGCAAGTCGTTTTCTCCCTATAAAAAGTAATTCAATAAGCCCAAAGAGGTACACTCAATACAATACTCTAACTCTAGATCTGAGTATTTTCTCTTCTTCTTCAATTACTGACTTGATCGTCGGAGTACCATTCCATACTCCAATGATCTCAAGTGGTGCTAACGAGTTCGCTCAATGTGCAAGAGCGAAGCTAACGAGGAGAGTCAATCCAGAAGCAACAATCAAATCAACCAAGTTGAAGAGAGACGAGTTGGATATTCTGACCATCAAACTGTAGTTTTTTTTTTTTTTTTTTGTCAAAATGGTAATAGTTTCATTGGTAAGAAATACAAGTACACAAGATAATCACTTTAAGTAGAATCCAATATAGTAGTTTGATGCTGTTTAGATTTCACTTGTAACCATAGTTTTGAATATTAGCCGATATGATTCGTCTCGGGATTTGGAGGCTCTGTACTGTATCGTATCGACCGATACACCTAAAATGTTACTTAAAAAAATCACAACGCTACCGCGATTTAAAACTATGTTTGTGACATTTACATTGACACATGATCACGATACACTCTTCGAGAGCAGTACCAAAACTCAACCCTCCTCTCACGATCATAATTGATTATCATGAAGATTCTGATTGGGTCAGTTGTCTGAACGTTGGTGATAGCGGTGTTTCAAACGAAGGCAGTACTTATCTAGGCTCATCATAAGCACAGTACTGGCACAGTTATTCAATTGTGGCAGGGCTGACCATTTGTGGAGTTATGGGCATACAAATAATTTTGTCTGATACTCCAGCTGGTTTTTTATGGACATGTCTTTGTTTTGAATGAATAATCAAGGCCTGCTGATTACTTGCAGATGGCAATGAGTGGGATTGGTCAAGTTTTCTGTTAGGAGTTGGACAACCTTGTGGTGGGGTTGGGGGTGTCTAATTATATTCAAAATCACGTGGTGCTCCGGGACAATCTAGCACCGCATATTTTTGTACTGTCCATGACTAAATGCATTTACCCCACAAAAAATATGTTGTTAGAATGATCCGGAGTGCCACATGACTATGCTCTCGACTACTGCTCAGCAGGAGTGGGGTGGCGGAGAGGGGAGATGGAGAGAGAATATTTATTATTTTGGTACCGAAGCACTAAGAAACAGGAAGAATAATACCCACATCAACTATTTTAAGTGTGTTACCTGGGAATTCCAACTATTTCTCTCATATCAACTTTTGTATCTACTTTCCATTACTTACCCTTATCAATATAATAATACCCACTAACTTTTTAAAAATGAATCTACTTTTAAGGGCAAAATATAAAATGTACCCACTAACTTTTCAAAACACACAATTATTAAGGAACAACTCAAAATGGAAATGTACATACTACAAAAGGGACGGAGGGAGTACTATCAATGGTGCACCCACCATGATTGAGGTCCTGAAAAGCGAGATGAGGGCCCTGCTCCTGCTGGAACTCCAAAATAATACTAACTGGAGTACTATCTTACAAGTGTGAATTGTGGAGGAAACACTTTTTTTTTTTAAACTGCTAAAAGGGCGGGAGGGGCAACCAGCGTAGCAACTCCTCCTGGTCGTGATCATAAGAGCTCCCGACTCGCCAGTGAAATGGCCGAAGGAAACTGTAATAAGTAAACGTTTATTGTATTGTAAAATAATTAGTATATTAGACTGTCCGATACAATTACTAGAAACTATTCTTACCCTTTTAGTCAGATCAGCTTAAATTATTTAGTTCTGCGTACTCTGCTTGATAGAACATTATGAATGAATGATATGTGAAAATATAATTCAAATTTTTTTGATATTATTCTCTAAAAATAAAAATAAATACTAGTATGATTTTGAGAATGCACTTAAAAATGAATTTCGTCGCCCGGGTTAGGTAGTTACGGATGTTCAATCAATTTTACATTTTACAAAGATAAGCTACTCGTCAAGCCTTACAAAGCGCACCATCCGGTTCAATGTTTTGGCTTGAGATGAATCCTGTATTGTAGCCACCATATAGGGCCGACTGCCCTAGAAATTATCATATGCAAATATAAGTGATGACACTTGTTTTGGGAAAATGATTTTCACACTCATTTTTTTTATTTTTAAGAAAACCTACTTTTTCTTGTTTCGTAGTGTATTTTTATGTGCAATTTTTTCATAAAGGACAATAAACGGAGTGCATTTATAAAATAAAAAAAGGTGTGAAAATCACACTACTTTTTTTTGGTTTGTTTATATACTTAACCGGTAAGTTTCTTCCTTCCATGGGGGAAAAAAAATACTCCCTCCGTCCCAATTTGCTTGCCCCTTTTGGGCAAGCGAGTTTTTAAGGGGTGTGAAAACTTTGTATTGTCTTTTCTATTTTGCCCCTAAATCCAGTCAAAATTACTGTGGCCAATTTGTGAGACTAATTTTTTATATGAAACTCAAAACATATGCAATATGGATCTTGTTTGATATATATCAATTAGTTTTATTATACAAAGTTTTCAAAATCATAAGAACCGTTATAAAATAAAAGATAATGCCCAAACAAATTGAGATGGAAAAAGTACTTTTTAAGGGTAAAACTGGAAAGTCATCATGTTTTGATGGATATTTTTAGAAATGGAACAAATATTTTGAGACATCCCAAAATGAAAAGAAGGACCAGCAATTTGGGACGGATGGAGTACTCAGAACTTGACTTGAATGGTATGAGTTGTCCTATTCAACCTTTTGATTGATGGTCTAACTTTCTTTTCTTTTTCTTTTTTGCCATTCGATATATATTAGCGGGGGTTAGCGGGGGAGTTAGTGAGTTAGTCTAGAGACTAGAGGTGGTCTAGAAGTTATCCATAGTCCTAAACCCCAAATGACTCTGCCGAGACTCAAACCCTGGTATCGCTTTTGGGAGAATCAGAAAATAACTACTAGACTACAAGCCCTTCGTTGTCTAACTTTTGTTTGAACTTGTAGCACCATGGGGGATGGATAAAACTCTTCCCCACATAATCGCCTTATTTTTCCTTTCAAACGTGTTACAAGTTTTCAAGTCAATAATTACACCCTTGTCCCAAATATTGTTGTATCATGTTATTATTTGGGATCTTTAAAAAATTTGTCCATATCTTTTGATTTATAATGATTTCTATAAACAATATGGATCTTGTTTGATAGATCTCAATTAACTTTATTAAACACATATTTCAAAATTATAAAAAATATTATAGATTGTGAAATATAGACAATTGTTTAAAAAATCAAAAAGTGAAAGTGGCAAAACAATTTAGGATAGAGGGAATAACAAAATAAAAAAGAAGCTGCTTAGGGCATCCCCAACCCATCTCTATATCTCCATTTTGGAGAACCAAATTTCCCTTTTAGAGAATCCATGCCCTCCAACCCATCTCCATTTGGGGTCTCCATTTTGGAGACCCAACTCCCATCCTCCATATTTGGAGACTCTCCCACCAACTGGAGACCCATCTCCATTTCCCCTTTCTAAATTAAAATCACAATTTTATCCTTTGGATGTATTGATAACAAATTATAATACCAACTATATCCTAATTTCTTTTTACTAAATTTTATTGAATGACATATAACTTTTACATTTTACACTCAATTTTTATAAAATTTATATCATTGAAAAGATATTAATAGTATCTTCAAAATGAGCCTAACATTACATAGGTATAATAACACTCTGAAATGGCATTAAATGTAAATTCAACCCATTTCAACTCTCATAATTTTTTTGTTCATTTACACCAATCAATTTTTTTGGGGGAAATTCATTCCGGAAAGAAAAGGTTTTTTTTTGGTAAATTCAATCTGAGAATGGGGATGGGGGGAAGACCAGTGGCTCTGGAAAGTGGGTAGAAATGAGGGGGAATTTTGGGAGGGAAATTTTGGAGGGAAATTTGAGAGATGAAAAATGGAGAATGAATTCTCCATTTTTACTTTTTGAATAAAATATATATTTTTGAGTCTCCAAAATGGAGATAGAGTGAGAGATGGGTTGGAGATGCCCTTGCACACATACATTGCACACACATCCGCACAAAATAAGAGCAACACACTCGTGATCAGTGATGCACTGTGCGCCAGATTCCCATTTTTATTTATCTGGGACTGTAAATGTGTGTATATGACCGGGATGTAGCGCACGATTTGAGTTGTTCATTTGTACAATTGATAATTCATTAAACATATCTTTTAAACAACTCAGATAACACACTACACCTCTACAAGACTCAGGCCCCGTTCCACTAATTTCAAAAAGTCAAAAGTCAGCTTATTGTATTTTTTGAGACATGTCATCCCCTCACAATACATCACATGAAAAACCACAAAAAATCAATGCGTATTTCGAGCTCTCACATAAAAAAGCTAAAAACCTAAAAAGTCAAAAAAACCAAGTTGGTGATACACCCCCTCACTTCCGTAACTAAACCAAATAAAGTGAACATGCAAATCCAATATCAGCACCACATAGTTCCCCAATTGGTTATTGTAGGCTTCCGACGAATCAATTCTTGGTTACTTTCTTCGACTCTCGTTTTGGGACTTGAAATGCACAATTCGAGTCGTTCATCTTTATAATCGATGATTTATTAAAAGTATTTTTTTGGACAACTCAGATGACGAACTACACCTCTACATGTCCTCATTCCGTAGGTAAGTAGACTTCTTGCGACAACTAAACCCAATAAAGTGAACATGCAATGCCATATCAACAGCACATAGTCCCCGAATTGGTTATTGTAGGCTTCCGACGTATCAATTCTTGGTTACTTTCTTGGACTCTCTTTTTGGCCGGTAGACTTGAAATTCTCGTAGATATTATACAAATTTTATAATAGGTTGAAGATGTAATCCGATAACGATTAAAAAAAATTACAAAAGCCACTTGTCTTAGGCCAACAAACCCGAGGGCCTCTTAGGCGTTTGCTTCTTCCAAAGGTTTCAGGTTCGAAACCTCTTAGTTACTATCAATTTATTTGGGGATCAATCTATATAGAGCCTTTATTAGTGAATAGTGAAATTAATCTCCGTTGAATTAAAAGGTATACGTAAGATGACCCGAACACTTAATTTAAAAATAAAAAAAAAACCCAACCCTTGTCTAAGGCCAACGCCCAACACCCAAAGCCTATATAGTCAAAAAGCTCCTTTATTGTAAAGTTCATAGGCGCATTTTTCTTCCCAGTGCTTGTCTAACTCCTCCATATGATAATGTGTATGGTCTGAATAAATTAGCTGGCCATAACTTGACCGAGTTTTGAATCTCTATCCTATCTGCAAGTTTTCAACGGTTGACAAATTCAGAAATTGGTGGTACGAGGCCCACAATTTCAAATTAGACGACCTATAGTGGCTCCAAAAATGTATAATACCCACAGTTTTCAATATCTTACTCCCCAAAAAGCAACTATTTTTGTGCTACTAATTGCAAAACAATAGCCAGTTTGTTGGTACTTAACATATTCAGTTTATTTGCCTAAAACAGTTAACGAATGATATGGGGGTGGCGTGCACCCCTCGCCCATCCGATCGTGTTTTGGACGGTCAGGATGAGTTTTGATTTTTTACCGGTAAAATTAAATTAAAATTGTCGAACGCATCCGGGTCGTCCAAAACACAATCGGACGGCCGAGGGGTGCACAACACCCACCCCGGTTCCGTATTTGATAATAGTTGTAATTAATTATTTATTTGGGTTTTCCCTTATTGGTCCTAAAAAAAAGGAAGATTATTATATTCTAAACTCTAACTCACCAAATTTTACTTATTTAAAAGTGCATAATTATTGATAGACAAAAAATATTAATTTTAAAAATATCTCTGTAGGACATTCGAGGGCATTCTATACATTAGTTGAATGATAAGATATTGTATCGAATAATTTAACCAAACTAGTAGATCTTCTATTTGAACTTATAAAAAAATACATCAAACATATTTAAAACACGAATTAAATGGTTTATACTAATCGTAAAAAAGAAATGATCTAGAAATTTAACTTTTACACGGAATCGTGTGGCTACCCATGTGGCTATTTAAATAAAAAAATATCAGCTTCATCAGAATTCAATTTCATTTTTCTACTAGCTCTTGTAAAAATATCAGCTTCCATAGAACCTAAGTCCTCCAATAAATCAAAAGTCCCAACAAATGCATATTATACTAATCGTAAAAAAGAAATGACCTATAAATTTAACTTTACATGGAATCGTGTGGCTACCCATGTGGCTATTTAAATAAAAAAAAAATATCAGCTTCATTAGAATCCAATTTCAATATTCTATTAGCCCTTGTAAAAATTATCAGCTTTAAGAGAACGTAAGCCGTCCAATAAATCAAAAGTCCCAACAAATGCATAACAAAAGAAAAGACAATTGCTTGTTCTTCACATACGTCCATATCTCATATTTTCAACTATCTAGCATTGAAAAGTATGGACAATGGGGGGCTTAAAGTCATTAATTCTCCAAGCACAATATTCCAAAGAACTAGTCATTAGTCACACATTCACGGCCACAACAATTATGTGGCACCCCCTAAACCTTCCTTTGACTCAATATTTGTAGCTCTTAGTCCAAAAATAAAATAAAATTATAGCTTTTACATATTATCTACACAATAAAATATACCTGATAGGTATAAACCAACGATAGACCGGTACAGCTGAGCTCGAGCTAATTCTTGCTCGAACCATGCATGGCTGAACACGAATCTTCATCACGGTGATCAAGTAATTCTAAGTGGGCAAAGACTCCTTGTAACCAAGGGGACTAGTTTATCTCTATGAGGATAACCGCTAATAGTCCATAACCCACGGGCCACAGCCAAGGGCATTCCTGACTAGTGTCATCCTTATTTCCGCCACAAGATCCAAGGATCCTACTCCAAATGGGATACCTCATAAAAAATAATACAGTAATAAAAATCCTAGTAGGTTAGTACCTCCTAAACTTTTTTAAATGACCCCTAATACAAAGGAGTTGACGCACGATCACCATAAATCAATTAACTTAAGCATCAGGGATATTGATTGGCACCACAGCGGTATCCTTAATTCTTTTGCAGATCATCGATCGAGCAAACCAATCCTATCACCAAGTTGTTTTTATTCAAAAAATATTCTTATTACATAATCTATAAAGAAAAGGTAAAAATGGAAATTCCTAAAAGGGCATCTTAAAAGGCAAGTTAAATCTCTCCCTCTCTCCCTCTCTCTCTCTCTCTCTCTCAATGTGTTTCTGACTAAAAAACCATATGCCAGCTTTTAGTTACAAAATAGCCGTCTCCAAAGGTTCAACAATCACTACTATACCATTTAAAAAGCCTCCGATATCATCATCTCCCCACCTTCCCCTGTTACTCCTTCATTCTCCATATATAAAATCCCAACACAAAAATCAACACTGAATTCCTTCATTCTCTCAATCTCAATCTTCTCCGATCAATGATTCCCCCTCCGTCTTCACCGCCCTCCGATCATCTCTCCTTCTCTCT
>JAXBDA010010509.1:0-10378 GCA_036023075.1 Gaultheria prostrata
ATCATCTTTTCCTGCAAATTCAACAATTAAATGTAAATGATCAAAAAGATGATAAATGTACTCAATAACGCGCAGTTAAGAACTAATCATATATGGTAATAGGGCTTCTAAATGTCAATATTTTGTGTTCATCAAATTGCTAGTTGAGATTTTGGGTAGAGTTATTGCTGGGCGTTTTCGCTCACGGTGTTACACTTGTGTAACCCTGGTATAATACCACGATGTTGCTCTGCGACTTTGACGTATTATGCCAGACTATAGAGATGAACATGAGGAGTACTACATCTTGGGAGCTTATGGAGCTGGACAAGACACCGTGGGGGCTGACGACAGTGCAAAGAAGTAGAGAAACCCTAGTTGAACCTATTTCGAATAAATATAACAGCAAGGAGAATTATGTAATTTTCAAAGTGGAAACTTGTTGTAAGACTTATTTATTATTTCTATAATAAATATATCGTTCCCAAAATTAGGGGCGTTACATAACAACTCAAGGGAGAGGTCCAATTCGGCCTTGTTCGGATGGGTTTTCAAAACCCGGTCTCAATTTTGAAATCAATGGGGCCCTCTAATGGAAAGTACGTTTTCTTTCTCCTTCCTATTTCGGGATATATTATCCTAGTGCACAAATTGTGCACAAATGAGTCGGTGGGGTCCACTTCGGAGTCCCATACAAATGATCAAAGCCGTTCATCAATTTTAAAAATAATTTTTTGAGTCGATTCTAAAAAATTAGCTTAATCAAATTTTTATATCTACTTGATCCGATTAGTTACCATTTATTTAAAATTTCTTCACAATTCAGGATTCTAATTTTGAATGAAAATTAAAGAGAATTTTAATTAGACATCCTAAACCAATATTACCATTATGATTTCATCCTGTGTGTTTTGAATCTTTATGATTCCATCCTGTAAATGGTTTATGGGACCATTGTGCCCTTATTAATTAATTTAGTATTAATTAATCTAGTATTGTAATACTAATTAGATTACCAAAACTTCCGGACTAATTAGTTACCAAAAAATCCGGATATACCTCCAACCTTTCCATGGTTACTTAATGACATATCTTGTACATGTAGTCAGTTACCAAAAAATCCGGATTAACTTCTCCATTTTAGTAGGAAAATGAAATACCCTATGGGATTATCTTCTCCATATAGTCAGTGCCCACCCATCCACCATTGTCGATGCACATACACCTCATCGGCTCCCTTGGCGCACCACTTCGATGACTCTCTCTCTCTCTCTCTCTCTCTCTCTCTCTCTCCGGACATGGCCTAGGTTTTTTGTCAAGAAAAAAAGGAAAAGAAACAGTTTCTAGCCATGGTCGCCACTATCGCCGTGACAATTTCAAACCAGAAGATATCACAAGTTTCGATTCGATCAAACGGCTTATCAAATCGATTATCTGGATTTGATGGTTCCAACCTCTCCAGATGAAACCCTAGTGACGGCTCGATTCAAGGCTCCATGGATAGACAGAACCCTCTCATCCCAAGATTCAATACCCATTTCCTTGATCTGGGTATTTCTTGTTGCTTTTTTTTTTTTATCAATTTTTCTAGTACAGAGTTGATTCAACGATACCTCTTTGATTTTTATTTCTTTTTTTAGGGTAAGTAACGAACTACCTCTTTTTCTGGTTTTTATTTCAAAAGATAGCATGATTTCTGGGTGTGTTCGAAATGTACCATGATTTCTGGGTTTGTTCGTTTACCATTTTTGCCAACTTCTTTCATTTTCACGTTGTCTTATGGTATATTCGTTACTCATGATATATTCATTATTAGTGTATAGAGTTTATTCCAGGTTTCATGGTACATTCGTTACTCATGATTTTCACACAGAATTAGTCATGGTTAATTTGATTACCATGTTTTTTATGGTTTTATGTGTTCGTTGTCATAAAGAGAGGCAAAGAGCAGTTTGGGTCTTTTTGTTGTTGTGGTGCATTAATCCACCATGTTTTTATTTTTTTATTTTTGTATATGCAATACGACTTTTATGCTTGGACTACATACACCTATTTTTCATGGTTCATCAATATATCGTGTTTTTTGTCACAAAAAAATCATGAAATAGTTTTCATGGTACCAAAATCTAGCATGGTAAAAAACATGGTGGTTTACGACAAAAATGCATGAAATCAATTTCTAATGACTCGTGTTTTTAGGACAAAATATCATAATTATTTATTTTTAATTTCTTTTTGAGATTTTAGGTGTGAAAAGATTAGGGGAGAGAATTAGAAGATTAGGAAAGAGAGATTGAGATGAATTATGAAAGATTAGGAGAGAGAAATGTTAGGAAATTAGGGGAGAGAAATGTTAGGAAATTATGGGAGAGAAATATTAGGAAAATCAGGAGAGAAAATTAGAAAAATTAGGAGAGAGAAAGGGTACTTTGGGGTTTATTTGAATTTCAAGATGGAATCATAAGTATTCAAATCTCATAGGATGAAATCATAATGATATTATTTGTATAGGATGTCTAATTAACTCTCCCAAAATTAAAAGATTGGATCAAATATTTAAAGTTTTTAGATTGGGCTGATTTTCTTGTACGCCACTCGAAAAAATTATTTTAAAGTTGATGAACGAATTGGATCATTTGTATGAGACTCCGAAGTGGACCCCACCGACTCATTTGTGCACTAGGATAATATCTCCCGAAATGAGAAGGAGAGAGAAAATGTACTTTCTATTAGAGGGTCCCACTGATTTCAAAATTGAGACCGGGTTTTGAACACCCATCCGAACAAGGTGTTTGACTATTTACTTTGCAATTCATAGCATGGATTTAATTCAAGCTCTTAGAAATTTGGATCATACATTGTTTGAATTAAATTCGAGCAGTGACTTTTGGATATGTTTACTTGGCACGTAGCAGTGCTGAAATAAAAATGGTCACAAGTTTGGGGTAAAAAAAAGAAAGAAGAAAGTCCTTGAAATGAGAGAAATATAGTACTGTGTTCATAAGATATCCAATTAAAATACTACTTCCTCCGTCCGGATTTGTTAATCAAATTTTTTGAGTCGATTCTAAAAAATTAGCTTAATCAAATTTTTATATCTACTTGATCCGATTAGTTACCATTTATTTAAAATTTCTTCACAATTCAGGATTCTAAATTTTGAATGAAAATTAAAAGATTGGATCAAATATTTAAAGTTTTTAGATTGAGCTGATTTTCTTGTAGGCCACTCGAAAAAATTATTTTAAAGTTGATGAACGAATTGGATCATTTGTATGAGACTCCGAAGTGGACCCCACCGACTCATTTGTGCACTAGGATAATATCTCCCCAAATGGGAAAGAGAGAGAAAATGTACTTTCTATTAGAGAGAAAATGTACTTTCTATTAGAGGGTCCCACTAATTTTAAAATTGAGACCGGGTTTTGAACACCCATCCGAACAAGGTGTTTGACTATTTACTTTGCAATTCATAGCATGGATTTAATTCAAGCTCTTAGAAATTTGGATCATACATTGTTTGAATTAAATTCGAGCAATGACTTCTGGATATGTTTACTTGGCACGTAGCAGTGCTGAAATAAAAATGGTCACAAGTTTGGGGTAAAAAAAAGAAAAAAGAAAGTCCTTGAAATGAGAGAAATATAATACTGTGTTCATACGATATCCAATTAAAATACTACTTCCTCCGTCCGAATTTGTTGATTCACAAACATACTTTTTCTAATTCGAAAATATTTGTCCATTTCCAAAAGTTAAAGGGTAAAGTATGAAGAAAATACACATAAAATGATGAAAAAAAGTAATGAAAAAAAAATTAAAATTCCCAAAGTAGACCAATAAATCCGGACGGAGGGAATATTATGACATTATATATTACCTCCTATACACATGCAAATTACTTAGCTTACCAACCAAAAAGGCAATTTCCACAGCCACGTGCCCTCTAAGCAAACAAGTGGGGTCGGTGGTATCACGGTTTCACCGGAACCAATAAATGAATAGTCATGGCCGGTGAAAACACGTGTCATATAAGGACTCGCCCCCCCCCCCTACACATACCTACAGCTGTGTCCCCGTGAACTCAGCCGCGTCGGACTCAGATGCATGGCCAACCCTGTTTCATCGAAACTCCTCCCTTACCTCTTGCCCGCTGACTCGGGGCACTTAACCGGTAGAATAACTTGGGTACCGAGCGGGTATAGATACACGTGGTATCAACAGCACATTTCGACCGTCCAAAAGTGTTATGAACGGCTCAGATATCTCCTAACCATTTCCCTCTCTCTCTTTTTAAAATCTGACCCGTTCAATCAAAATACTTTTTTTTTAACGAAAGAGATGAGTGAGGAGTACGGCTACGTGGGACCCGTACGGGACGCAAGTATTTCTCCTTAACCGGTAACTCCCGGTTCCCCGTTCCCTTACATATTCCACACGTATAAGATGTGATTTTTCATTTTCTACGTTCCACCGCCTGTAGCTGTGGTAGATATTTTCTACGTTCCACCGTCATGCATATATGTATATATATATATATATGAACACCCACCATGGCCTCCCCACTTCTTGTGATGATAACTGAAGCTGCTGCGGCTCTACTTAACTACCCTAAACCTATCTTCGCCGGAGACTAATTCATCGGAAAATTCACCGCCGGTCGAGAACGACGTCAAGTAAGTACATATTGCACACAGCTTAGCCTCAACCCATTTTAGCTGTGTAGGAGAGCCCAAAACCTTCACCCAAACCCAACAGTGCGATAAGATAAATCGTGAAATCATAATAAGAATATTTTGTAATTCTGGGTTATGGGGATTGCTGTTTGTACGGATCTTCGTGCCACGCGCATGATTTTTCTTGGATTGCGATTAAGTAAGTGGACGGAATCATGATGAGCCTTGGGCTCGAGAAAATTTTGGGTACGGGGAGGGTACCACGTGGTACCCTCTCGGCACATCCGGGCCGTCCAACAATGCAATGGACGGTCCGGATTGAAAGTGCCGTCCGGATTTAAAAAAAAGTAGAAAAGAAAAAAAAAAGTGCGTTTCAATCCGAGCCGTCCGATGCATTTTTGGACGGCTCGGATGTGCCGAGGGGCACCACGTCACCCGTATCCTATTTGCACCCAAAATTTTCTCCTTGAGCTCTTGAATCCCTGTTAGAGTTGGAGTGCTATTGATTAGATGTCAAATTTCTTATACTGAAATGTCTTTATACCTTTGTTTCTGGGCAAATTTACTACCGACAATTTTTTTTTTTTTCTTTATACCTTTGTTTCTGGGCAAATTTACTACCGACAAATTTTTTTTTTTTTTTCTTCTTTTTCTGGATTCTGCGACTGGAATTGCACGGAAACAGATGTATATATAATTGTTTCGGTATAGATGTAAGAGAGAAACTTATACACGGAGCCTCCGTGAAGATTGCACCAATCGAATTTGGACAACACGATTCAAGCATTTAACGGTTTGGATTTTCAGATACACTTTGATTACATCCGAGCCGTCCGTATTTTGAATCGTGCGGCCTAAATTGAGTCGAGAAGTTTTTCTCTAGGTGAAATGATGGTTTGGCTAGTTCAGATTTCCCATTCCTTTTATATTATGGTCACAATTATATGACTTTGCTTTGTGTAATTGCAGGGTAAAGTGAGGTGAAATGGGCGTAAAGGTGGCTGCGGCCTGTTTACACTGGTCACAGTCCCCTGTTCCTCACCCACCTTCCTCTCCGCAAACCCTAGTTTCCACAGTCTCTTACCCTTCTCTTAAACGACGCAGTTTCAGCGACGGCGCCCTCGTGTTTCGGTACATTCAGAAACTAGACCATTCTACTCTATTCGGTTCAACTCTCTGCAGATCTAAATCTACTGACCAACCGAAATCCAGAGCCAAAACCATCACACGAGCTTACAGTGAGAACCTAGACGCTTTCTCCGACGAGGAGTTCTCGAAACAGCTTCATGAATTGGCTCTGAAATTCCAATTAGCCGACGAGGATGACGATGACGAAGAGTCATCCTCATCGGATACCACCAACTCTGCTACAGCAGAACCAGAAACGGTTTCTGATTCTGTTAATGTAACTGATGAATTGGACAGCAAATTCGGCTTTTCACCGTTCGAGCCGTTACAGCCGCCGGAGTGGTCAGCGAGGGAGGAGATAATACCGGCGAGTATCGAATGGAAGGCGAACAGCGTTGACATTCCGTTTTCGCTGCGGATTATAAAGAGGAAGAAGAAGCAGTTACAACAGGGGTTTACAGAAGCAGGGGACTCTGCTTATTCCTCGGTTAAAAAGGCGTTTTCCTCAATGGTTTTCATAATTCGTGAACTCCATAGCTTCACCCTGCAAATGAGGGAGATGCTATTCTACGAGGATTTACAGGGGATTCTAACCCGCGTACAGACGGAAATGCACGCGTCCTTCGTGTGGCTTTTCCAGCAAGTGTTTTCGCATACTCCGCAGCTAATGATCTCCGTCATGATCTTACTGGCGAATTACAGCGTCTACTCGATGTCAAACGCCACCGCCTTAGCAGCACCGCCCCCTCCGCCGCAATCCTACGCCGCCATGGCCGATTCCATCTCATACGAAAATCGCAATGATAAGCAATTGAAATTCGATTCTTCGACGATCAAGACCTTTTCAGTTAATGGAAACACGGCGTCGATCGGCGGCGGCGGGGGAGGGAAATTCAGGCGGACTGCTAGCGGTACGGAAGGCGACGGGCGGTTTGAGGAGACGACGTCGTTGAACTACGGGGCGACGTCAACGGGAGACAGTGTGTCGGCGAGGGAGGAGGAGTCGGTGTCGGGACAGGCGGCAAGAGAGGAGGAGATGAGAGTGTGGAATTCGATGGTGGAGGAAGCGGCGACGATGCAAGGGGAAGTGAGAGACGAGGCGTTGGATCACGAGACGGTGCAGAGGTTTGTTTCGCCGGTGACGGCGAAGATTGAGGGGGATGATGATTACCCGGATTACTTTAGAACGGAGCTGGTTTATCAAATGGGTCTGGCCCAGGACCCGGAGAATTGCGTTTTGCTCGCCAATTACGCTCAGTTCCTTTATCTCGTGGCTCGTGACTTTGATAGGTAAGGTTTTCTACCAAATTTTATTTTTCAATTCCATTACTTTAATTGCAGTTCAAATTGTGTTACGTAATTACTAAAAATCATAACTAAAATATGATAATGAAAATGGTTACTGTATTGATAGAAAACTTGTAACAGAATTGTGTTGGGGACAATTTTCAAACTTTCGGTCCGTTTATTAGCGGAATATGTTTTGTAGGGAGGAAGGGGATGTAATAAGTATAAATGGGGTCAGCATGCATGCTGTTCCTTAAGGGACAGCACGCCCCCGGGTCCAACATAGATGCGGTCAAAGTGTTCACTTTCAATATAATAGCGTAGTTTGTCAATTCAGTTAAAAAAAAAAAGTAGCTTGGTAATTGTTTTCTCGTGAATCTTACTATGAAGAATAAGCGATGAACGAATTGGATTGTGCAAGTGCAAAGATGAAATCCCAATCATTGATTGCTCGATCTTAGATACCGCACTACATGATTGTAGTGCCGATTGTAGTGCGGCAGGATCCCTAAATCCATAAAAATCACTAGCAAATATCTAGATGGTGTACGGTGTTCCTATTACCATTAATCTTGGAATTTGTCAAGAAGAAGAGTCTTTAAGTTACGGCTTCTTAAAGTCACATTAACTCTTTGATACCATTTTGTTTTTGGTAGGAGAGAGACGATATTTTTCAACCCCAATTGTCTGTCGTTATCAAACAAATTGGAGATAAGTTCCATCCATTGGCGGGGAATCTGTGGTGTAGATTCTTTCATTATCACCATTTTTGGTGCTTGTGTTTGGTGCACTCTTTTTGTATGAAGTTGAATTGTTGACTTAGATATTTTACCATCATGTTACACATACTTATTTTTGTTCTTGTTTGTTTGTTTTTTATTTGGAACAGAGCCGAGGAGTACTTCAAGCGAGCAGTTAAGGTGGAGCAACCGGATGCGGAGGCGTTGAGCAAGTACGCCGGCTTCCTATGGCAGGCGAGGAAGGACCTGTGGGCCGCCGAGGAGACTTATTTGGAGGCCATATCGGCTGAACCCACAAACTCCTACTACGCTGCTAACTATGCTCACTTCCTGTGGAATACCGGTGGCGAGGACACATGTTTCCCTATTGACACCACCACCGACGCTTAAAACCTCAAAATGCAAAATGCAAACAGAAAATACGGAAAAAAAAAAAAACAAAAAGGAATTTCCAATGATCTTAGCATCATCCTTGAGAATGTAATATTTGTTATAAAACAACAATAAAACTGCAAAATATAAAAAAAAAGAAAAAAAAGAGAAGTTTTTGTGTTTTTTAAAACAAATATTGGGTGATGTTTGGGGAGGTGAAGAGAAAAAGAGGTGATGGGCTTGATTTGGGGTGTTTGGAAACAAGGAGGCAAATGGCCGTAGGTGGTGGTGGGAGTATTGTACTATGCGGTGTTGGGGGCTCTGGAACGATTTGCAGTGACGTGAGTCTTTTGTTGTTTAGGCGTGAAAAGAGGCTCTTTTTTTTTTTGTGTGTGTGGTAATTTTTGTTTATTTTACAATTCTACTTTGCATGTTGCACAGCTTATTTTTGTATTCAATTTGAATGGAGAAAGATTTCTCATTCATTAGCCTGACACTGGACAAGTAGCCCATGCTCCTCGTACATAGCAACTTATTGTTTCTTTGTATGTTTTGGCAATGATGTTTCTTTCTTTGTGCATGCAAGATTTTGGGTTCTAGTGTTGTAATGATTTGTAAAATCAAAAAATATTTGAGAGCATCCAACACATGTAAATTTTCATAACTCAGTTCAGGACCGATTTCTCCATAATTAGCAAGCTCAACTAATATCGAAACTTTGACCCTACATAGAAATTGATGATATATACACGAGTTAAAGATCAAATCACATGCGAAGAGTCCCTACAAATCACGAAGTGATCACCACTATGCACGATACCGGGTGGTGGTGGTGGTGGTCTGATTGAAATACATGATTGCACCGAAAGTAGGAAAGCATCAAACTACAGCTTACTCATCTGGTATTATCGAAAACAAAGGGAAGCATGAAACAAACGAAAAGAAAAGAGTTGGCTGTTGTGGCATCAACATCTGGTATCACTCTTGCTTCAGAATTATACTCTCTAAGGGATATATATATATGTATCAGTAGAAACTTTTGTTAAAAACACATGGGGGGTGCAATGTGTAATGTTTGGAAGATGAGGGTTAGGACAAGCAGAAACTGACATAAAAAAAACATGTGAAGAAGTGATGGTTATACATGATTAAAACTACTCCCCAACCCATATCTCACATCACTCTCCCCATGCCTTGCCACCTCTCTTCCTCTAATTCGTGATGCTGGAATAATCTAGTTGCGTACTATTATGTAGTAGTATAATTACGGGTGCAAACGAATCGAGTTGTTCTAGCTTGAGCTTGAGTTTTAAGCTCGTATAGTAAATGAGCTGAGCTCAAGACTTTAAAGCTTGGGTCGGTTAAAAAAAACTCAGCTCATTAGTATAGGCTCGGCTCGTTTACATGGGTTTGTGTAATATTTGAACTAGGCTGGATTTGGCTTGTTAAGGGCTCAAGAGTTGATGTCGAACTCAAATTTTAGGCTCGTTTAGTTAACGAGCCAAAGTTCAAGCAATTCAAAGGTCGGCTCGTTTGCACCCGTATGTGTAATTGTAAGCAAGCAGCTTGAAAACTTTGGAAAAGATTTTTGTACTGATACGGGGCCACAACGTTCATGCAACCTAGATTTCTAGGAAGCTCTGTTGTCCATTTACAGAGAGTCAAGTGTTAATATAAGTACGTTTTGCTTTCCAAACGTGACCAATTTCTTAATCTTATCTTTTCTACTGAATTTAATTATTAGTAAATTAACTTCTTTTTGCAGAAAATGATAAACTCATAAACGTACTAACTTCAAATAATAATCAGAACAGAGTGTATTTATACAAACCAGAGTTTATTTTTATAATCACATATCGAAATCATCTTATACGCATAACGACTAATCTTGGGAGATAAATATCTGAGCCCACTAGTGGGATCCCACCGTATGAATAGACTACAAAAAGACTTGATAACATCTTAGAAGTTTCGAACTTAAAATCTTAAGAAAAAACACATTAACCCCCGAGTTTTAAACCCTGGCCATTAGTGGTGGAGGCTGAAATCATGTTTATTTCATTCTCAAGTTAATTTAGGGCACTACAAATATTTATTAGTGGTGGAGGCTGTAATAGCTGAGTCTTTATTTGTGCACTACAAATATTTATGTTTATTTCATTCTCAAGTTAATTTAGGGCATTTTCTTACATATAT
>JAXBDA010010510.1:0-10375 GCA_036023075.1 Gaultheria prostrata
ATAATATTAGTTCTTTGATTTGATTTTTATTTCCTTTTATGTTTTATTCTCTTGGGTATATATACCCCTCCCATGTAAATACATCAGCAGTAATAGAATATACAAAAACTAGCGTCTCTTTTCTAGTTGGTATCAGAGCCAAGGTCAAGGGTTCAACTCCCTCAAAAGCCACTCCTCTAATATTTGCCTCAAAAAACGGAGTGATATGAGACACCATTTTCTCATATTGATCAGCTCCTAGGTTAGCAAGGTGCATCTGCAACTTTGTTATCCTACCATAGCGTAATTCTTCAAGGTACTCCCCGTGATGTTCATGAGAGCTTTGCACTCCTTGATCACAACAAGATAAGGAGAGTGCTCCAGATGTTCATCATTGATCAAAGCAATAGCAATTGTTGAATCGGATTCTATCCCCATTGCTTTCATTCCTTGGTTCGGGATCAACTCTAGGCCTCTGAATAGCCCCCACAATTCAGCTTTCAGGCTTGTACAATCATGAAGTCTTCCCAAATGCCCGAGAACCTTGTGCCCTCTCCCTCTATGAAAACACCTCCATAACCAGCTTGCCCTGGATTCTCCCTAATGCTGCCATCTGCCATCTGTGTCTGATTGACATTATGTTTGTCTTTAAAAGAAACAAAACAGACTTCACCTTTTGATTTTTCCTATAAACGTTATTCAAGTGAACCTTTATTAGTACATATACGACCACTTTAAATTTATGCATGAATGACTTTTAACATACGAAAATCTTCAAAATTAACAGCTTAAAAATTATCGAACTAAGACTTGTACTATGTTCAAAAAGGGGAAAAAAACACACTTGTACTCGGCCCAAAGAACAAAATCTTTTGTTCTAGTCTAGTCTCTGGAAACGATTCTACCCTGATAAAGCCCAAACAAGTCCTTGGAGTTCTGCCCAACTCAATTTAGCAGAAATCCAGATTAGTTGCCTATTAGCCCATTAAACGTTCTTGGGCTTCTGAACTTGCTAAATCCAGATTAGTTGCCTATTGGCCCATTAAACGTTCTTGGGCTTCTGAACTGCCTACCTATAACTACGGGCTTTTTGGCCCATGGACTTCGCACCCATGATTCGGATTCTATTCGGACCTATTCTTTGTAGTTTTGGTCGAAAATGATTTGGGTACACCACCGGTGGCGGAGTCAAAATTTTAGATTGAGGGGGGCCGACTTAAAAATACTATTTTCGACCAAAAATGTACTTAGTGTATCATTTAGATTGACATTAGTTTATTTTTTGATCGACAATTACAATACCCATGTATAATTAATTGCGTCTATTAAAGAAAAAGAGAAAATTTTACATGATAATGTAGAATTATTTTAATTTTTAGCTATATCAAATCAAAACTATTTAAATTTTTATAGATTTACTATCTTAATAAAAATTATACTTATATTTTTAGTTTTTAAAATTTCGGATGGGCCGGGGCCACCCGTGCCCCTTCATACCTTCCCTTGTACACCACCAAGTGTATCCCAAATATACGGACTTTATCTGGACTGTCATTTTTCGGTAGAAGAATCAACTACACCATGTATGGGTACCTAAAATATATCTCAAATTATTCGGACCGTCCAAACTCTTTTTTGGACGTTTCAGATTTAAAGTGGTACCCGTACCATGTCCATGGTTGATTCTTCTACCGTTCTACGATGCACACAATCGGCAAAAAGCTTCACACAAACGGTTGCCACCTGTTTCCAAATGTCTCGAAAATCCCAGAAAACTGCACGTTGTGTTCTTCTACATCTGCCACCTGTTAACTCAATCCATACTCAGAAAGAATGGGGAAAAAAAAGCTATACCAATTTCCCATCTGGGTTTTGACTCTGAATCCAAATAATCAATGGACAAGAGAGGGATCTCGTCTCTGGGTGTTCAAAAGAGAAAACTCAAGAAACATAGCAGGAAGAAGACACTTTTCAAGAAAATGGTTGAGTATCTCAAATCAGATTCTTACTTGTTTGGCCCCTTGGTTTCTTCTCAACCCTCTGATTTCCCACAAACAAACACAGTTCCCATTTCTGCTACAGGTAGTCACTTGTTTTAATTATTGCGTTTTACGTTTTTTTTTTTTATTTCCATTATTGCGTTTTACATTTGTGTAAGTGTTTCTCGATTGGGATTTTTTCCTTAAAGAATCTGAATCATCATCCTGAAATTTTTATATTCAACTCAAAATCAATTGGTGCCGAGTAAAGAGGTTATTTCATCCCCAAGCAATATAAAACTAGACCCGGGGCGTGCTGTCCCTCATGGGACAACATGGGACAACATGCATGACCCATCCGAGCCGTCCGTGTTCGGCGATCGGCGATCAACGGCCCAGATATGTTTGGATCTAAATAGATCTGCACCGTCCATTACCGAACTAACAAGCAATATAAAACTAGACCCGGGGCGTGCTGTCCCTTAAGGGACAACATGCATGATGACCCCTCCGAGCCGTCCGTGTCCGGCGATCAACGGCCCAGATTAGTTCGGTAATGGACGGTGCAGATCTATTTAGATCCAAACATATCTGGTCGTTGATCGCCGAGCATGGACGGCTCGGATGGGTATCCGGGGGTCAGCATGCATGTTGTCCTTAAGGGACAGCACCATCCCTCAATCCCTCAACATCCCCTCACTGGCAATTGCATTTGAGGTCTAGCATGTGTAGCCTTTTATAGTTTATTATTGTGTATCCTTTTTTCCTAGGCCTGTTGTCATGGTGGGTGTGGATTGGAATTTTTTTTTAAATGTGGAATGAAATGGACGTATATCGAACTCAAAGTCAATTAACAATGATTCCCACATAAAAGAAAAAGAAGCAAACTTTCTATTTTTCGTGCAGGTGATCATGAGTGTTTTTAGTTGGTAACTTGGTATGCGTCTATGCATACATTTTTCTATATTGGGTTTGCGTTTTAAAAAAATCGGATTTTGAGTATTGCTTCAAGGAAAATGTTGTTTGCCCCCCACCCTCTGAATCCCACCATTCATATTTCTTCTATGGGACACTTGAATCCAAATTCGTGTATACATCTCCAGTTGTTTAAGGACTTTGGAAAATTGATTCGATTGAATGCTTTGCTGTTGTTAGGAGTTCAAATGATGAAACCCAGTGGGGAGGAAAACAAGAAATTGCTTGAGAAGGTTGAGAATTACCTGAAATCTGATTCTTACATGTATGCCCCCTTGATTGGTCCACAACCATCACTTGCGGATGGCGCTACCACTGCCAGTCCTCAGTCAGGTACTCTTCCGTTATTATACTAATATTATGCTATCATGATTTTTAGGTTTTATAATTATGTTTCATGTTAAGACTAGGTTATTATTAAGCTTCCCGAGTTGGTCGAGGTTACACTTAGGTAGTAGTCATCAAGTTTTTGTAGCCTATAATATACTATGAAAGGTAGATTCTTCATGATTTATTTTTCTCACATGGTGTTGGGTGGCCTCGTCTCACTTGATCAAGCCTCCCTATGGTAATCTCCATGTGCTACCGGGATGCACGTGTCGGAAGCATTAAGACTTTCTCCTAGTTGAAGATTCCGAAGACCGGTGGTGTTTTCTTAGACTTTATTTACAAACTAGAGATTTTGAAGATTGCGAAGACACTTGAAGTTCGAAAACGATTAACACCTTTTGTGGGAAAGAGTCATTGAGCATCACCTAATAATGATGACAATTTTCAGAGAATTTGTTTGGGTTTATGCCTGGTAGATCCACTATAGAAGCAATCTACTTAAAGAGTTTAGCTGAAAAGTATAGAAGAAAAAGGTGGACATTCACATGGTTTCCATAGAAAGCATATGATAGGGTGCTTAGAGGCATTATGTTGTGGGTCTTATGGAGAAGGAGTGTGACATAAGGGTATATTGATGTGGTTAAGGACATGTATGAAAGTGCAACCACTACTATTAGATCTTGAGTATCGAAAACTAGGTTAGAGTGCACGAAGGGTCTGGCTTGAGTCCTTACCTCTTTGCCTTAGTTATGGTCGAATAAGTGTTTTAAAAGACTCAAGGCACACCGAGGCGCCATAGTCCCTGCAAGCCTAGGCGCGAGGACGCGCCTCATCAAAATGAGGTGCAATTTATTAAAATAATATGTAGAATTCTAATATAGGCAAAACTTTCAACATTAGTAAACATGTTTAAAACTTTCAAATGTCATAAAACATAACGTTTAAATGTTTAACCACCAGATACTAAACAAAACATATCATAAAAAACAGTTAAACAGAGATTCAAATAAAATTACACTTTTAAGTTGGGCTAACAAAAACAAAGAAGCTGGAAAAAAAATTACAGATAGCACAGAGCAGAGAAGAAGGAGATGATGATAATGATTATGAAGATGGGGAAATATTAACACCCTTTATCTTTTTTGTATAGAAATCCTATGATGCGATCGCGTATCCTACGATTTATATGCGTATCCTAATTTGGTACGTATTCTACGATTACTTATTGGGAAAAAGTCGGACCTTATTTTAAGAAGTGGAACCCAAACGTATTAATCTAAGCCATTTGATCTAATTATGGTGATATTCAAACACTTGATAGAAATTCAACCTCAACGTAGGGCTTGAATAGAGGAAAAAACCATAATTCGATTGTGTTTTGCCTGAATTTGTTTTGGTGACTGAGGATATCTGTGTTAGCCTTTCAACCAACCAAAAAAAAGAGAATTTTTTTTTCTTTCAAAAAGCATCACCAATAGTATATTTAAGAGAGTGCATCATATAATTGTCTGTGCCAAAAGTTTAAAGAAACTCTTCTTTTCTTTCCATAGCTAAGGCAACATAAAACCTTAATGTGATAAACCCTAATTGAGAGACTTGAAATATTGCATCTTAAAAACATTTTTTTTTTTGGGTAAATGTAAGTATAGTCTGTTGATGTCATTAGGTATAAGTACTTTTTAATCGTATATTAATTATGATTATTGTTGTTGATGAATAAACTAGATTTAGTGTTTTGGCACAAGAAAAATATAGTTCAAATAAGCCAATTGACAAAGTTAAAATATGTAAGATATTATTGAAGTAGATATAAATATCTAGTTTTATCTTCTAGAAATTCTACAATATCCTTGTGAAATATCTAGATATATTTGTGAGAATTAGTTACATTTGTAATTCTAGAATCTATCTCAAGATTTATCTTATATGAAAATATCTTTGGACTAGATCATTCCATGGATTTGGACTATACCCTTCCATGAAAATATCTAGATGAGTGTCTGCTATTCCTTTATCTACAGATATATTGTCAGATTTTCAGGATAAAACTTAATGAACCGATCAAGCCTTTACCGACATCCAAATGAGTTGATTTTTTACGGGAACTCTTACAAACATGTTTTAAACAAATTTAATGGCTCCGATTGTTAGCGTGGGGCTCCGATTTTCGTTGTGTCAAATGTTGTGTTATTCGTTGTGTCCATTGAACCGCCCCTGGGGACGGTTCAATAGACACAACGAATAACACAACATTTGACACAAAAAAAAATTTGTGAGCCCCACGCGAATGATCAGAACTATTCAATTTGTTTAAAACATGTTTTTAAGGATTCCCATAAAAAATCAACTCATTTGGATTTCAGTAAGTGTTTGATCGGTTCATTTAGTCGATTCCTGTCAGATTTTCAGGATAAAACTTAATGAACCGATCAAGCCTTTACCGACATCCAAATGAGTTGATTTTTTACGGGAACTCTTACAAACATGTTTTAAACAAATTTAATGGCTCTGATTGTTAGCGTGGGGCTCCGATTTTCGTTGTGTCAAATGTTGTGTTATTCTTTGTGTCCATTGAACCGCCCCCTGGGGACGGTTCAATAGACACAACGAATAACACAACATTTGACACAAAAAAATTTTTGTGAGCCCATGAAATTTTGCATCCACTATCTTCATCCCCAGCACCTCAGCAGGCATACTTATCCCATGGGAGTGTCTGCTATTCCTTTATCTACAGACCCAATATATAGCAGCTGCTAGAGACAACTTGTAAACTCTATTAGCACAGGAATCCTTTGGTTTTTGAGCGCATAACCTTTTCATCTTCTATGTTAACCCGAAACAAGGTCTGTCCACATGATTTTTACCTAGAATCGCGGTCCACACAGGTTGAGAGTAATCCCAAGCGAAAAAACAGGTGTTGGTGTGACCATTGTTATTACCTCGGCAATATATTCAACATGAGACCAATATAAACCGTGTACTCAAGATTTTAAAAACAATAAGTCAAATGTTTAAGAGAGAAGTTGGTTTTGCAATAAAGATTTCAACAATAGCATGTTAGATATAAAGACAATTTGGTCATAAGATTGAATTTAAAAAGCTGCTAGTAAATTTTTGAGGAAAGTAGGTAGTGAATTGAAGATTTGACACAAAATGAATGACTTTTCACCAAATAGAGAGAGAGATGGAGATTTGTGGATGGAGTTGGTACAACTCTTCACCACTTTCAGATAAACAGTAGTATTTTGAGATGCTCTGAGGGAGAGAGAATTTAACTGTAACTTCGATTTGTGTGTTTTTGGTTGTAATTTGTTAGTTCTGTTTAATGTGGCTACATGGACATAGAAATTAGTTGAATATCACATGGTTCTCCGTGTTGCAACCTCTGGTGTCTATTGTAGGACCAGTTCGGCATCTGAAAAGGGTGACGGCGGAAGTTTCAACAACGAAAATAACTAAGAAAACCAACCAGCCTACAGAAGACACAGTAACAGGAATCGGCGGCGATGAACCCTCTGAGAACACCCGTCTTAAAAGCCACATCGCAGTTCAAAGAACTGTGGCTCATCAGGAAACGGTGAAGCACATTGTTCGCCAACACTGTCGCTCATCTATACCAGGTCACTTCATTTTTCTTCCCCTGTATAATTCCTTTGGTTTCCCTATGTGCTCAGTCATCCCATCTTTAATTTGAATGATTTTCGAATTTCAACCCGTGTCTTGGTTATCATTTCTTAATCGTCTGAATATCGGCTGATCTGGTTCAGGTTGAAGTTGAACTGTTATAGAAATACATGCCTGCATTCCTGCGTTTGCAATTTGTGCATTCCTGCATTTGCAGTTTGTTCACATTCAATTTTGTTCCTCAATATTTATTAGGCCAACCTAAGACACTGATGCCGAGAATATATCAAATGGATTTTAGTACACGTTTACTGTGGGTTTAGTGTCTTCACTCAGATTTCCAGAAAATTTATCTACTTTTGGTACGTTGATCAGTGATTTTTGACATTGGATTTCTTCCAATCTACAGGGAAAGGGATTCTTGGGACAGAGCCAACAAGGAAGCTTGTCGTGGAGTGAATCGCTGCTTCTGGTATTGTCACTGGTAAATTGCTAAGGTGAAGAAGACTTGAGTTGTATACCACCGCTTGAACTTGGTTCTTTTTAACTGTTGTTTGTGCCTATTGTAAATGAGCTAGTTTTTTTTTCTTTTTTTTTGCAATTGCTGGTGGATTAGCTTCAAATTATGTTGATACTTTAACTTGTTTTTCGTCTTGCTTTCATGTTTGCTTGCTTGATTAATTTCATATATGATGTTGCCGAAAAGGTAATAAGGTATTGTCAGTTCTTTGTTTTCCAGAAAGCACCTGTACCTGTACCATGGTTTAAAGGTCTTGCATGGAGTGACTCGAGTTGTGGAGAGAGAATATTATGCACATAAAAAGGCAAGAATACTTTCGGTTCTGGGGCTTTATAGTTGTATGAAGCTGAAGTTCTATAGATTATAATTACCACTGGCAGTGTTTCGATCACAGTGCTACCAATTTGTGACCACGCTTTCTCTCTCTCACAGGGAGACCGGATTTTATATCTTGTACGGATCGGGATATAAAATGGGAGGGGATTTGAAACTCCATCCAAATTTAGGGCAACAAACACCGGATTTTATATCCTGTACGGATCGGGATAAAAAATGGGAGGGGATTTGAAACTCCATCCAAATTAAGGGCAACAAACACCGGATTTTAGGTCTCATGTCATTCTCTCCCCTATTCCACCCTCCAAATCCCACATAACAAACAATGCCTATAACTCTATAAGATCAAAAAATGCGCGCGTAGACCAGCATTAAGAAGAACACCATTAAGAACGCCGTTGTGAATTGGTGGTGTAGAATTTGCAAGGTGAAATTCACTACAAGGGAACTCTACGACAGTCACTGTGTGAGGCCAGGGTGAGGCCAGGGAAAGTAAGTGCAAGATGAATAAAGGTTTAATTGATGGCTCCAACCACTTTCAATCCTTCAGATTATGGTACTGTACTTGTGGCCTTGCCAAAAAATTTGGTTAATAGGATCCTATTTTTTTTCCAAAATTTTCGTTACGATGATCCAAAAGTGTTAATTGGGATCCTCCAAAATTTTTGGCAAGGCCACAAGCACAGTAACAGAATTTGAAAGATTGAAAGTGGTTAGAGCTATCGATTAAAACCTTATTCGTCTTGCAGACTCTCCCTGGCCCCTCACGGAGACCGTCGTAGAGTTCCCTTGTAGCGAATTTCGCCTTGTAGATCCTGCACTATGAATTCACGACGGTGTTCTTCGTAACACTGGTTTTCTTCGTTCCTGCCATTGCGTGTGATGAATTGACAATAAGGATAGGCAGTTAAGAACCCTAGGTAATGATGCTTATTAGTTATTTATACCCCAAAAGTTATACATCCGCGTGCATTTTTTGAATTTTTTGATCGTATAGACTAATATAGGCCTCATTTGCTTGGTGGGTGGGATAGGAGATAGAATGACATGGGACCCAAAATCCGGTGTTTGTTGCCCTTAATTTGGATGGGATTTCAAATCCACTCCCATTTTTTATCACGATCCGTACGGGATATCTCTCCTCTTTCTTCATTCTCCGGCGACCTCTGCATTTGTCAGCTCTGCATGTATGCTCTTCCTTTTTCTTCATTTGGATGTCCTGATCCCCATTCCCCCCCCCCCCCCCCCCCGTTTCTACCCCTCTCCCGTCCGATCGGGTCTCTTTTGGTTTTCAATTTTTCTCTTCTTCATTAGATGTGGCTAGTGAAGGTGGATATGGCTGGTGCTGTATTAATTTCAAGTTCCAACAGTTTATCGTGGTGTTTGGTTCTCCTGTTTGATGTGTTGGACTGATGGCTTGCTTGATTCGGGTGGGTTTCAGATTGGCCGTGCTTTGTTGCCGAGTTAACTTTCGATGCTTGTAGTTTTCTTTTTTGTTTTGTTTGATATTGTTGCTTTTAGTTTTTGCTGCGCATGTGCTGCACACACGTGTACACATTGTGCTCTATTCCTTAGGCAATTTGTTGGCCTTCACTCGTTGTCGGCGCCTCCTTATCTTCCAGCAATGGCATAGTTTGTGTTTGTGGCGTTTATTTAGGTGTTCTTTAGGTTTGCCACACACACTTGTTAATCTTATGTTTGTTTTATTTAGGTGTTCTTTAGGTTTGCCACACACTTGTTAATCTTATGTTTGTTCCTTAGGCCTTTTGTTGGCTTTCGCACGTCGTCGGCGTCTTTTTCATCTTCTTGCAATAACATAGTGTGTAGCGGATCAGTAATACTATGTTTTGTTCCGTAGGCTAGAAGATAATTAGTGACAGTTTATCTTCGTCTTGGTATTCGCCTGTCAACGGCGTCTCTTATTTATGTAACCACGATAGCACAGCCGTAATGCTCATTGTTATTAATGAACTCTCTCTTACTCGGAAAAAAAATACCCCTTTCCCCCTCGAGCTAGTGAGCAGTTGGATTGGTTCTAAAAGGATTAAGGGCTTGTTTCACGAACTGTCTTTTTTACTACAATTGCTTGTTGTAGTCTTTTTTTGCCTTTTGGATTGATGTACTGTGACTTGTGAGAGAATGATTCATCTCGTAAAGCATGAAGAGAGAGATAAAAACAATTTGCAAAAAATAACAGTTTCTGGAACAACCTCTAAGCGAGTGGAACAACCTCTAAGCGACGTTTGCATAAGTTTTGAAATTAATAGAGGTGTTTCACTAACCGACCTATTGACAATAAGCGATGTATTTTGAAATAATGATCTATCCTGTAAAGCAAAATAAGCTAGTTTTGAAAATAAGTCAATTTTGTGAAACAAATTTCAATGTTATAGTACAATTGTGGTGAAGTTCAAAAAAATGGTCCAGACAGAATACATTTAAATTGGTTGGGACACTTGAGTTTCAACTTCAACTTGTCTCAGGGGAAAACCCTAGGAGCCGCTCTCTCTCTCTCTCTCTCTCAACTCTTCACAGCCCCACCCTTGCAGCCCCTCCTTCCCCTCCCCCTCCATGGGTTGCACACCCCTTGGGTGGCGGGAGGGGAGGGACCAATCCCCTTTCTAGATCT
>JAXBDA010010511.1:0-10374 GCA_036023075.1 Gaultheria prostrata
TTTTGGTCATTTTATCATATTAGTGATTTTCCATGTCTACCAAACAGCAGAAAATGTTTTCTAGAAAATGTTTTCAGAGCACAACCAAACACTGGAAAACGTTTTCTTTTCTAGAAAAGGTTTTCCACGGAAAATGTTTTCCAGAAAACGTTTTCCGCCTGAAACAAACGGAGCCTTAATGTTATCCTATTAAGTGCCGTTAAAAAAAAAGGGTTATCCTATTAAAAATGCACACCAGATTAAGCATACCTCTGCCTTTAGGTATTTTACCTTCCAATACCCCAAAATCTGCATTGTAGCAGACTCTGCAAAAGCAAAGGTAAAATGCCTTTGGGGGCAGGCTCGGCATGAGTGCTGAGGCACTGTTGAGGAGCAACTAGTAATTAATCATTTCTCTCTCTTTCTTTTTCTCTCTCTCTCTCTCTCTCCCTCTCACACACACACACTCCTATGGGGCCTACCTGCCACATGTTTTAATTTCTAATATTTAATGAAGATAGAGAGGAAAGTAAAGAGCATTGGTGAAGTGTAGAAAAAATATAGGTACATAAAATAGAAAATAATGAACCAACTCAAAATATTTTTTTAAAAATAATGAACAATTTGAATTTTTCGTGTGAAACTGCTTAGTGGCCCCACGTGTACCATCTCAGAAATTTGAGACGGATTAGCTTCATTGGGTGATTGGGTCTAAGTTGAAAATGGTGTGCATTTATAATCTCCCACTTCTTCCCCTGCTGACAGCTGATAACATTTTTTTTTTTCTTAAAATTCTCAGCACGCCCGTTTGGCTCTCCGAGGCTCGGAGCCCTCCTTTTATATCCCGAAGAAACCCTAGAAATTTTGATCACAGCATCAACAGTCACATAAAAACATTTCACATTTTCAGTTCCGTAAAATTCACTGGAATTCCGTTTGCTATGTTTGACTATGTAAATGCCTGATCCATCATTTTCCAGAGTTTATGGAATTTAATTTCAACAATTCCCAATCACTTTACTGTAACCCATTTCCTCTTTCTTGTTCTTTGATCGTCCAAAATGTATGTATAGCCAAATTACTGTCAAAATGGAGTATCTTAATGTATCAGGGCCGGCGCCGGCCCTCAATTTTATTGGATCCCCAGCGGCTGTTGTCTAATAATAAAAGGAATTGTTGACACTGTTGTTGTATACATAATTTTATTAAATAATTTGCTCGGAGCGAAAATTTAGACACTTTATTTGTTAAAGATTACTTCTTTTTGAGATGAAGAAATCTGGGTTGTGATGGAGAGCAGTGGAGAAGCAGGGGATGATCAGGGTTCTGGATGGTTGCAAGTTAAAAAGGTATAATTTTTCCTTCAAACCCATCTTCCTATTTGTCACAACCCTGTGTTTGTGTCTTCATATTAGCTTTTTTCTTATTTTCTTTTTCGTGGGAGAAATCAAAAAAGAAACTGAAGCTGGAAATAGATTCGTTTGCAAGTTATAAATACACCAGGACTGACTCCAGCATTTTTTCCCTTGCGAAAAATTTGAGGAAATTGACGTACTTTGTTCTAAGTAAAATTGTTGATCTTGTCTTTATATCTAACACTACGTACTCAGATTAAAAATTTCATAATCTGCTATTTATTTGCCTGTTACTCCTATATATTTCTTTTCATGAATTTGTTTACTTTACTGTCATGGAGAAATATAAATATTAGTGGAATGTGTATGGGCTTCAAATTTGTGGTGTTTTGTGTATATCTTGGATTTTTCTTAATGATGGGTTTACTTCAGTCTTGAGGTGTTAGGTGTACCATGTATGTGGTGCTGTCAAAACATGGGTGGATTCTTGTTCAATCTCATTCAGGGCACTTCTGCTGTTTGCAATTATCCTGGTGACCTATTCAATGTAGCAATAATCGAATGTTGAATGGTTTGTTGTTTGAGGAGCTGGAATTATGATGAGAGAAACATCTGCTATGTAATTATATGGTCAGTTGCCTCGATGTAACAAAAACTGTTTCTCAACCACATTGTTTCAAGGCCATGAGTTGTGATGACGGAAACTGCTGTTATGCATAATTTTCTTGGGGCGCAATTCGCGTAGCAAAAAGTTTATTTGACAAATTGTTTAAGAGCTTGAGTTCCTTAGATACCAGGCAGGAACACTGAATTTAACTAGGTTAGCTCGAATTTTCATGGCCATTTGGATCATAAAACGTCTCATGTCATCTGAAAATTTCAATAGTCTCTTCCTCAGAGACTTCACTTTGTAACATGTCTTCCATGTAATTTCTTTTTCTGATTTGTGCAGTTGGAACTAATATAGATAGTTAAGAGATCCTTGTGTTTATTTTTATTTTTTTTTGGCAGAAGGCTAATTTGGTAGCCAGATTTTTTTATATTTTCTTTAATAACATCATGCAAAAAACTTCTGACTCCCTGCATCCATGGAAAAATCATTGAAAGAGGAAAGCAATAATCCATTGTTTTTATTTATTCTTCTATGATGTTTCCTTGTAAATGAATTGGGAAAGTACCATTTGTTAAAACTTGGTAACTTTCTGAGAAGCCGTCTACATATTTTACTTTTAGTGGCATGCTCTGATTCTCTTTGTTTTTCTGTATTTCCTATACAGAAGCATAGAAGTAGTTCAAAATTCTCTCTACAAGGTTGGGTTGGGGGATTATCTGGAAAACAGACTTCATCAAATGTAGCAAGTAAAAATTCACTAGGAAAGTTTGGTGTGCAACATTCAAAAGCAGGAGATTTTTCTTTAAATAGCAAGGGCCGCAATGCAAATGCTACTTCTGGTTCTAATGAAGAAGAGCCGAGCGTGCATTACCTTGATAAGTGTGTGGTTTCCCAAGATAACGAGTTTCCTAAATCACCTCTACTAAGAGCTACCACAAATTGTGATAATAAACCTGGAGTTGTAGAAGAGCCTCCTAAAAAGGATAATGATAATTTTCAAAAAATCAAGTGGGGTGATTTGGACGACGAGACTTTGGTATTGCATTTGAAAAAGAGCATTGGAGATGAAATTAGGTTTGGAGAGATTAGGAATGATGATTTTGCCAGCTCTTCTTCTTCCGCCGAGGCCAAAGTGGACAATTTGATGGTATCATCTGCAGAAGTGGATCACAGTATTCGGCAGTCACTCTCGTTGGTTTCAGATGACGAAGAGAAATTTAAAGAGGTGAATGAAGTTACTTCAGAAGATGTGAAAGTACAAATAACAAATGAAAAAATAATTAACTCGAGTTCTCTTGTTTCAAACGTGGTGGAAAGTTGCCATGAACAAGTCAACTCAGTTACTAATGAACTTAATGAGGTGATGGGGGAACTTCTGGCACCTGAGTCTGAAATCTCTGAAGTTCCAGTGATAGAAAGGGTTTCAAGCACAGACGCAATGCCCCAACAAATTGACTCATGTACCCCTGAAAAGATTGGGCCTGAAAAACAAGGAGAAACTACAGCAGCAGCCTTTGTTGATGACCCTGCCCATCAACAGGATAATAGAATCCTCGATGATGTGTCAAGTGTTCGGATTTCAAGTGAGACCGACGGGGGTGATGGGGGTGAAAGTAAGGAAAGATTTAGACAAAGGCTTTGGTGCTTTCTGTTTGAGAATCTTAATAGGGCCATAGATGAACTTTATCTTCTTTGTGAACTAGAATGTGATGTGGAGCAGATGAAAGAAGCGATTCTTGTCCTTGAAGAAGCTGGGTCTGATTTCAAGGAACTACAATCTAGAGTGGAGGAATTTGAGGATGTGAGAAGGTCCACTTTGCAAGCAATTGACGGGCCTCCTATCATGAAGCCTGATCACCGCCGGCCACATGCACTTTCATGGGAGGTCGGTATGCCCCTTTTTTGTTTACCAAAGTTATGATTCATCTAACACTGAAATTGATGTGACAGTTATTCGTAGTGTTAAAAACAACACTCAACCATAGATATATACAGCTATCATCTCTAGGTGTTTACTCCAATCGGCCCATACTTTTCCAGGCAAGATGGAAAGTACAACTTTTTGAAGGAAGCTCCTTAAGTATTTATAACTCAAAGATTATAGCTTAAATTTCAAGAAGTATCCCTCTGGTGCATTCAGAATTTTTTTGAAGGGGTATAATTGTGTAAATACGTAGATTTGATTGTTCTGACTTCTCAAAATGGACAAAATTCCAGGTAGAATGAACTGTAAAAGTTGATGATTGACTACGAGAAACAGTACATTATTAATTGAATAACATTAAAACCATTGAGATGATAATGGCCTTTTGCAAGAAAATGGAAATTGTCCCTTTTTTTTGGCAATAATTTTTAGAACACGATTTAGCATTGGTTAGATAGTTGTCCACGTGCTTCTGGTATTAGCGGTTGGACTGTGGTCATCAATTGGTTCAATCCTCATGATTTGCATAGTACTACTTAAGGCCTTGAAATTTTTAGCAAAGAAATCTAGTTTGACATGAAAAGCTAATTCTTGTGAGCTATTAGACGAATGAAATTGTATTCTTATGTTTTGTGGTCAAAACCATCAAAATCTTTTCAAAGGTCATAGACAATGGAGTGAGGCATGATAAATCAGTAGTGTTGCCAGAGATCTGATTCTCTTGAGGGTAAAATCAAGTGTGTATGCCTCCACCGTTTCAGGGCATGGTAGGTATCCACTGCCACGGGAATAAAGAGTACATTCATCCCCTGAGATTTGTGCGAGTGTCTAGTCCATTATTTCTCCACTTATATGACTTTTTTTTAATCACATTGACTATTTGATATTTGTCTTTATTAATCTGAGTTCAGGTTCGGCGAATGACAACTTCTCCTCACAGGGCAGAAATACTTTCTTCATCACTCGAGGCTTTTAGGAAAATCCAACAAGAAAGAGCTAGCATGCGTGCAGCTAGTGGTGCCGAAAAGCTGGTGCTTGATTGTCCTAGTTCCCATCACATAACTGATGAGAATCCGAAGAAGTTTGCAGGGAGAAGTTATGAAACGCCCAATCCTAAAGAAACAGTCCTGAAGTCAAGGAAACAGAGTGGAGTTTCGGATACTATTCGGCGAAGCTTTAGTGGGGAGAGGAGGAATTCTGACCCAAACAAGCCTTCCAGAAAAACCTCTTCTCAGAATAGCCATCTTATGCTACAGAACCCGTCTAACTCTGGTATTAATACATCTGGAAAGAGCAAAAGGGAACAACAGGTTGGATCTACTTCTGATACGGAGAAGCTGCTTCCTAATAAGAAAGACAAAATGTCGGCAGAAAATATGGTTGAGAAAAGTCACAAGTCTGTTGATCAGACTAAGAAGCAAACTTCTCTTTCTGAAAGGGATAAGGAGAGGAGAAATGGACCTTCGTGGAAATCAATGGATGCTTGGAAGGAGAAAAGGAATTGGGAGGATATACTTTCTTCTCGTTATTCATATTCTCCAGGGGTGAGTCGTAAAAGTGCTGACCGTGCGCGGACTTTGCATGACAAACTAATGTCTCCTGAGAAGAAAAAGAAGAATGCTTTAGATTTAAAAAAGGATGCAGAAGAAAAACATGCTCGAGCTATGAGGATTAGAAGTGAGTTAGAGAATGAAAGAGTTCAAAAGCTTCAGCGTAACTCAGAGAAATTAAACCGCGTCAATGAATGGCAAGCTGTTCGCAGCATAAAGTTGAGAGAGGGAATGCATGCCCGCCACCAACGTAGTGAATATAGGCACGAAGCTTTTCTAGCCCAGGTGGCAAGAAGGGCTGGTGATGAAAGCAGTAAGGTTAATGAAGTTCGTTTCATCACTTCACTAAATGAAGAGAACAAGAAATTCATTTTGCGCCAAAAACTTCATGATTCCGAATTGAGGAGAGCTGAGAAACTTCAAGTAATCAAAATTAAACAAAAAGAGGATATGGCGAGAGAAGAAGCCGTTTTGGAGCGAAAGAAGGTTATTGAAGCTGAAAAATTGCAACGGCTTGCTGAGACGCAGCGAAAAAAGGAAGAGGCTCAACTGAGAAGGGAAGAAGAAAGAAAGGCATCAAGTGCAGCACGAGAGGCAAAGTCTATAGAACAGATGCGGAGAAAGGAGGTTAGAGCTAAAGCCCAACTAGAGGAAGCAGAACTTCTAGCCCAAAAATTAGCTGAAAGACTTAGTGAAAGTGAACAGCGTCGCAAGTTTTACTTGGAACAAATACGGGAGAGAGCGTCAATGGATATCAGGGATCAATCTTCACCTTTACTAAGACGTTCATTGAACAAGGAAGGTTTAGTCAGATCTATGCCAACTAGCAGTGGTGTCGAGGAGTGTCACATGAATAATGTCACTGATGCAGGAGGTTCTACTCTTCAGACTGCCAATGGAACATTACAACATTCATTAAAACGAAGGATTAAGAGAATTCGCCAGAAGCTTATGGCATTGAAATATGAATTTCCCGAGCCTCCGGTTGGTGTTGAAAGTGCCGGCATTGCATATAGAACAGCAGTGGGAACTGCAAGGGCGAAAATTGGAAGGTGGCTTCAGGAACTTCAGAGACTTCGGCAAGCAAGGAAAGAGGGGGCTCCAAGTATTGGACTAATAACTGCTGATATGATTAAGGTATCATTACGCAATCTATTTCTGAAGTTTTGACTTTTGTGTACTTCTAAAGTTGGAAAAAGTTGTTCCAGCACATTGTCAATTACAACTTGCAATCTGATGCATGAAGGAATGTTAATTGTGATTGCTCAAAGAGAATCGAGTCACTGTAATTTTGTCAAGTGCCCTCTTTAGACTCCTGGCTAAGGCTATGGGACTTGTATTTAACATCTCTAATTGGACATGCATTCACCATGTATAAATGGTGAACCTACTTTATAACAATGCATAAGACTTGTGATTTTTGCCCAACTTGGTCTCTATTAGTGTGTTTAAACACCATTTTACCCTTGACATAAAATAGAATTTTAGAAACACAAAATCTAGCAGTCTCCCCCTATCCTATATAAATGAGTTCGATGAATCTAACACTTAAGACACATACCCTAGCTGACTTCTGTATTAGAGTCTGTATAACTTCGGTATCATTGAAAGGTTGCCAACTCTTTGCTTTTGTGTATCCTTTTTCCATTTACATTTTCCGTGGGAAGGCTTGTAAATATTCTAACTAACAGCTTTTGGCATTGATTTTGTGGATTAGTTTTTGGAGGGAAAAGAACCTGAGCTGCAGACTACTCGCCAAGCAGGTCTGCTTGATTTTATTGCTTCTGCCCTTCCAGCTTCTCACACATCCAAACCTGAAACCTGCCAAGTTACAATATATCTTTTACGACTTCTAAGGGTAGTACTATCAGTTCCTGCAAATAGGAGTTATTTTCTTGCACAAAATCTTTTGCCACCAATTATCCCAATGTTGGCTGCGGCTCTTGAGAACTACATCAAGATTGCAGCATCATCAAATGTTCATGGTAGCTCCAATTTGGTATTGAGCAAATCTTCAGTTGAAAATTTGGAGTCCATGTCCGAAGCACTGGACGGGTTTTTATGGACTGTTGCGGCAATTATTGGTCATGGATGCTCTGATGAATGCCAGCTTCAAATGCAGGATGGTTTACAGGAGCTTGTGATTGCATATCAAGTTATTCATCGGTTGCGTGATCTTTTTGCACTTTATGACAGGCCACAGGTGGAAGGTTCACCATTTCCATCTTCTATTCTCTTGGGTATAAATCTGTTGGCAGTTTTAACATCCAGATCGAGAACATCTTCCATTGATTATGAATCTTTTCCAATACAAGCAGTAGCAGAAAATGAAACTACAAAAGCTAAGCTTGCAGAGGCTGCAGATTTTGGGTGTTCCTCTGTAAGTAACCCCAGTGGAGATAACAGGGCTCAACCATCAGCACTCAATGGTAGCATAGTCTTACCTTTGCCAGATTTACCAGAAGATAGGCCATTAGATGAACCATGGGTGATAAAAATAAGCACTGAAGCAGTGTTGGATGGAAAACATTCTGATAAGCTTGAGGATGTTAGTAGTGGAATGAATGGTTCAGATACTCGAGATGAGTTCCAGCAAGATTTGACAGATTATACTACAAAGTCTTCTGCCTCTAAGAAGGACGGCAAGAACACTCTCGATGATGGTGGTGGAAAGAAGGTTGAATTTAATTTGGGCTTGAAACCACCTGTAACATTTCTTCTTTCTGCCATATCTGAAACCGGTTTGGTGTGTCTTCCTTCCTTGTTGACAGCTGTGCTATTGCAAGCAAACAACAGATTATCTTCTGAACAGGTAACTATTGTTTTTGCAAATACATCGTCATGAGGTCAATGGTTATAGGTGTATTGTATACACTTATAGTTTTTATATTTTTCAAATTTGCACAAGCACAAGAATATTGTTGTGAATTTCATCATGATGTTACTTCCCAAACAGCTAAGCAGTGGTAAATATATTGGTGTAAGTTCTCAACTTACACTTGATGAAAACAGAAACTACATTGTCGAGTAGTCAATAAGAAACATAATGCAAGCAAGAACCGATAACTATTCTTTTTGCAAATACATTGTCATGAGGATATGGTTGTGAATGTCACCATGATGTTACTTCCCAAACAGACGCAGTGGTAAATATATTGGTGTAAGTTCTCAATATGGCCGTCACTTGATGAAAACAGAAACTACATTGTCGAGTTGTCAATAAGAAACATAATGCAATAGCAAGAAGTAACACCAATATTTTTATAGTAGTTCACCCTGTTAAGTTGCCATTAGTCCCAAAAGTTTAAGCTGTTTGGAAATGGGTCTGACAATGTATATCAAGCTATCTAACACACCCAAAACTACAGCCTCCAAAACGCAACCGTAAGGCTTCCTTGAATGTGTAACTCTTGGTCTTGAGCTGCAAGGGATCCACTCCCAAATAGCTCAAGCAAGTCTCTACGTGAGCAGTCTAAAAAGTTATTTTTGCATTTTCACGAGGGGTAAAAGGGAATTTGTCCCATGAGTTGATCCCTAGCTTACTAATGAATGGTGAACCTAAATGAACCAAGTTGTGAACCGTACGATTCCAAGTCATATATCTATAAGGATTTTCTTGCTGGCTAAATTATCTCCGCGAACTGGCATTAGATGTGAGCAGGGTTGATTGTGTGACCTTGATTGTCATTTCTGCACCTGGAACTATAGTATACGCTGCTAAGTCTTTTTTAGCATTGTACCACATGATTTTCGGGTTAGAACGTGCGATATTCTGCTCTAGGTGTCGTTACTCCATTGTTACCCCTTAGAATTCCTCTCCGTTATTTATGAGGGTATTTTGGCTCAAAAGCAATGGGGGACATTTTGATGGTTTCAAAAGTTCTACATTTGAGAATTCTATAATCAGGAGTTTGTTTTGTTTGGATGTTAATTTTTTCCTTGGCCTATTTATTCTTATTAGCCTCATTTTTGTCTATGGGTGGCAGTGCCTCAAGTCATGATTTATACTTTATAAAACTTATTGTCTATAGAGGAAATTATTCATGTGGCCAACCCTATCTATTGGCAGACAGGCTTGTTTGGTTTGGTTGGTTATTTACGTACAAAAAAAGTTCCTTAGGTACTAGTGGTTGTTTTCAAAATTTCTTTTGATAACCAGGTGTCTGGGCCAGCTTGCGCGCACCTCGACTAATCCCGGAACCCAATCCCACCATCCACTAGCGAGGCCCCCATCTAAAGCCAGAGCAAAGCTCCATATAGACCCGTGGTGGTTGCTGAAATTTTTCCCATGTTTGAGGGTTTAATTACTGATATCTATGGTGATTGGTGACCCTTTTTTAGTAACATGACAAAAATATCATATTTATACAATAGGCTTACGGGAAAGGGTGTAGAGGTTAGGACTGACAACCACTACTGGGATTGGCCATGGAAGAGCCCGACCACTCGGCTAGGCCGTCAGCTCTCATCTTTGTAAATTTGGATGCTAAAAGCCTAAAACTTGGGGGTAGGTTATCATCCATGAGAGAAGTCAAAGATGGAAACCATTATACCAAAGCATTATTGGACGGTGTCACACCAGATCATATCCAACTGTTGCTACCGAAATTTGGTCTCCGTAGCATTGTTTTTCAATGACCTTAAAAAGAATGAGACCGAGTAAACTGTTCACTGTTCAGCAATATTCTACGCCAATGACAATCCAAAACAGAAATTCCTATATCAAAGGTGAACAAAATTTCACCTACTCCTAGTGCCTCCTGTGTTGTGGCTGGTGGATCTTTTCCAGGAGTTCTAGTTTTGGAGAAATGATTTAGTTAGAGGTGCTGTTTTATTTGTTTTCATCTTGTATAGATCTAGTCTTCTTGTCTATGTAAATCAGCAAATTTTACAATTTAGTAGAGAATGCTTCAAAATGAAACGTGTTCCTTATCTTTCTGTTTCCATGGGGGG
>JAXBDA010010512.1:0-10372 GCA_036023075.1 Gaultheria prostrata
TACTTTCATATATAATATTTTAAATATTTGTGCATCAAAGAAAGATCTCTACTAGTATTTTAATTTGCTGCAAACAAAAATAAAAAATTATACGTGGAAATACTTTAATTTTTTTTATGCGAAGGATCTTGCAAAACCAAATAAAAAAAATAACAATTGCCTTGAGTTAACAATGCCATTAACAAAGTTGGTGGGTTGAATGGAGGAGAAATATGGGCGACGTGGCAGCATTAAGGGCGTAGGACAGAGATGTCGGACAGGCAGAGAGGTTTTGGTTTATATTTCCGTTAGGAGTGCCTCAAGTAAATGAGGAAATAATTTTGGGGTGGAGTGCCTCCAGTATTTTTTATATTTTGAGAAGGGTAGTTTTGTAACTTCATTAAATTTTGGAGTGCTTGCATCAAAAAAGGGAGCCCCAAAATCAGCTCCCTTCCTGATTGTTACCCTTTTTTGGCCCAAAATCTGAGGCCCCGAGGCCAAGGCCTCTTGGGCCTTGCTCTAAGGCATGCGTATAGGTGTGCAAACGAGCCGCGTTTTGTTATGTTCGAGTAAATGAGATAAAAACGCAAGCTCGAGCTTGTCTCGGCTCACTTTGAATTGTTAAACGAGCCCAAAACTCAAATACTCGATTACTAAACGAGTCGAGTGGAGTCTTGAGCAGCTTGCGAGTTGCTCAATTCGTTTGTAGCCCTATACCTACATATCAATCTTGATTGAAGGAATTAAGCTGGAAATTAATTATGACCTTTGTATTTTTAGTGGACTTTTATCAGATTTGGTCTACATTTTTTATTTCTACCTATGAGGTTCCTCTGGTTGAGATAACCGGAAAAGATCAAACAACTTGACCGGAAGGACAAAAAAAAAGTACACTGAGCCTAAAGAAAATAAGATTTAAAAGAACAACCGGCTACGCGTACGTAGACGCACATGTACGTACGCGCACAAACACATCTGGACCGTCTATTCAAAAATCGACGGTCCGGATTTTAAAAAGACTCTTCATGTAAGAGTTGTCTCTTACCTAGAAGAGTCTTTTCAAGATCTTAACTCTTACATCGAAGAGTCTTTAAAATCCGGACCGTGGAAAACATGCATGGACGGTCAAGATGCACCGTCTGTACATATTGCGTACGCTTGGCGTGCGCACACATCGAATTTTTGTTAAAAGAAATTGACTCTTTTTTGTAGGAAGTAGACACCCCAAACAAAGCCTTAGGGAACAGAAGGGTCTTACTTTCTGTTTCAGTCTCTGGTTCTGTTCAATCAACTGATCACCCTGCAAAGTTTGTTGAAAAGTTCAGAGAATCATAGTAAAAACGAATTTATGTTTGGCATGTACTGTACTGTTTTTCATTTTCCTTTTTTCCAAAACGAAACCAAAAACAAAAACAAAACACAAAAAAGACCTTTGCTTTTCATCACAAAACTTGAATCAAACTAGCTTATAATCAATCAATGAACAATATACTCCAGCTAGAGAAAAGTTTTCATACCTTCCTTTGGAGGTTGGCAATTTCATTCATGACTCGTTCGCTCTGAAATGGTCAGAAAAATCACACATTAATATCCAATCGCGGCAGCATTGTCTTCATCTCATGAAATTTGGAAAAATAAATTAGAACTATTCATTTATGTGAAAAAGGACCTTTGTCTCAATCACGCGGCCGAGTCCGTCTTGAAGCATTTTCTCCAACTGCTGCAGTTCTTCTATTTTCAGTCCTTGGATATCCTCACCCCTCATCCGCCTGTTTTATGGAACACAAATTTTTTTTCCCAATTAAATGGTATTTTAGCGCATAGAAAATGACAATCTATTTCACAAAATGTATACAAGTATACCTTAGTTCATTGGTCCTTTCTGAAATTTCATCCCTCAGTTTGACACTGTTACTGTCCTCTAGCTACAATGAAGAGCAACATATCTAAGAAAAAGTGCCGAGCGCACACACTATCCAAATACGGGAAAGTGCTACAATACACCCTTATTATAATTTGAAGGTGTACGGTATAAAATAAAACATTATGAATTTAAAATGGGTGTTGATAAGAAATAATTTTAAAATAAGAAAGCATACCTGCAGCTCAAGGGAGGGTTCCTCCAACTTTTCAATGTTACTTGAATGCAGAGTGTATTTCGCAAGTATATCATTCATGCTTCAAGGCAAAAATAAAAATAAACATAAATCTATTTGACCCAAATTATCTTGATAAAGATGAAAAAAATGCATGGAACGATTTTCATTCCTCGCGTCTATTAAGGACATTTAAATGTTTTAGATTCTTGAACCTTGAATTTTTAAAATCTTGTTATTTATGTTGCGGCCCCCTCTCGGATTATGAAATTTTGGTTACGTCCCTGTCCGGCAACAGACTACTATCGACAGTTTTTCGGCCAACTGCCCATAATGTATAGAGTAAAATCTTATTGTGTCACCGGCATGAGGCATTGAGATTACCAATAACATCTATCAATGCCCTTTAATTTCCTTAAGCCACTTTTTATTAAGTCTTACTAACTTGAGTGGATATTACAACAAGTTAATAGGAATAAAGGAGTAATTATTGTATTCTAGTGCCGTCATATGGTGACCCAACATCCTTATCCACTACACATTCTTATCCACTACACAGTTCTGTAGGGCTTAGTACAACATGTGGTGTATAAGGGAAGACCATGGAATAATTGGACCTGGGGGCCTGTAGATCAGCAGCAACCAACGGTCCTGATCATCTAACATTTTAAAAAGGCATTTTAATTTACATTTAATTTAATCCTAATTAATTCGGACCGTTTGTCACCGCTCGGACGGCCAAGAGAGCTCACTACACGTCCCCTAGATTCCAATAGGTCAAGTATATTTTGGTATCTTGCCAACTACAGTACGTGTTTTTTTTTTTTTTTCCATTTTTTTCTATTTCCTTCTTGTAATATTTTGTTTTTATTATTTAAATATTACTTTTTTCGCTGCTAAAAAAAAAGTAGGTTGGCACATACCGCTGTGACAAATCATAAGCTAGCCATTTGCGAGTCTTTTTCTTGAATCCAGTTCATTAAAGTTGACAATTTTTTCATAAATACTCAAACACATGGGGTTTTTCAAAAAAAAAAAAAAAGACAAACACATGGGTACCACTTCAAATAAACAAAGTTGAAGGACACCTTCTCAATTTTGATAAATACAATGATAGAATCGATGTAGAATATCTGGAGAATTCGATTGTATTGCTCTCATCGATAATTGTAGGGTAGCGTGAGTAGCGTGAGACTTGAAGAGTGTTTCTTTATGTTTTTTACTTTCAAAATCTCTTTTCATTTACCAAAGAGGCCCGGTAAGGAACAGGAAAGAAAATCCATAAAACAATTCATAAACTGCATCCGACGGGTGAGAATCATCCGGTACATTATTTAAAAAAGTTAAGCCTATTTTGGCCTAAAAAGTTAAGCATGTTTTTTGCTTTTTGACTTATTAAAGGGAAAAAACAAAATAAAATTTTGACTTATTTTGACCTAAAAAGCTGTAGAAGTTACTTATTAGCTCAAAACAAATAACCTTTTGCCTTTTTGAGCTCTTGGATGCCTCATACTGCATCACAGGATCGAGTCTCATTCCCCCTTCTCTCATGTATAGATTAGAAATGACGAATGACAAAAAAAAAAACTCATAAACACAAAAAGCATGCTTAATTTTTTTGGCCTAAATAAGCTTAGTCTACCGCGAAAAAAATGTGTAATTTTTAAAAACAAAAAGCTTTCGTGCATTACTTTCTAGGTAAATTTCTTGACCTCAAATTAAAGAACTCATTGAGCTCTTTAATTTGATGTCTAGGAATTTTAAAATTTACGAAAGAACTTTATTTTTTGATCCTTAAATTACACATTTTTCTGTAGCAGACTAACTTTTTAGTATGGATGGAGTAATTCCACTGCAAGCTATACATATATATGTTCAGCAGAACAGAAATTGCGAATATTTATTTAATGTTTGTGACAAATATATAACATGTGAAACGATACAAACTTAACCAAGGGCTTGTAATCTAGCGGTTATCTCTTGGTTCTCTCATAAGCGAGACCAGGTTTCAAGCCTCAGCAAAGACATTTGGGGTTTAGAGCTATGAATAGCTTCTAGACCCCCTCTAAACTAACTCACTAGCTCCCCTGCTAACCCCCACTGATGTATATCGAATAGCAAAAAAAAAAATGATACGGAGTACTAACTTTTAAAATTTTCTTAAATCCTTTAATAAAATAAAAAAAAAAACCTTAGATGACGGGCGGGAGGGTAAAAGTTTTCAAAGGGAAGGAGAAAATATCCTGAGCTATCTTAATAACTTATCCAATTGAATTTTTTATCAAGAAAAAACTAGTACTAGAATTGTAAAGAGAGTTCAAATTTCGAGTAGGATGGTCGTTCGGACTCAACCCCTATCGGCCTATCCTTAGATATGTTGTGGAAACATCCAACTCAAAACCAATTGGCAATGAGTGGAGAGGTCCCAGCATATATTAAGTGATCACCCATTCCTCTCCTAAACAATGTGGGACAATATTTCTTAACATCCCCCGTCACGTGCAGCCGCATTTGAGGTCTGTCACGTGTGGCCACTTTTTGGGTCCTATCATCGTGCAGCCTTTTTGCTGGTCTGTCGTGAGGTGTGGATTGTGATTTTTTTTTTAATGTGGAGTGGAATGAGCCCTGCTCTGATACCATATGGAAACATCCAACTCAAAACCAATTGGCAATGAGTGGAGAGGTCCCAACATATATTAAGTGATCACCCATTCCTTTCCTAAGCAATGTGGGACAATATTTCTTAACAGACCCGACTTCTCTGTAGTCCAAATTTGGATTGATGGAAGTAGTCATATCTTGGCCACGCGCCCCAGGATTCCTATCGCACTACAGTGTTGCAGTGCGGCAATTAAGCCGTTGATAATCGAGATCAAACTGGAAAAGCTTTCGGAGAATATACCTTGAGCTAGCAAACTGGAAAAGCTTTCCGGTGGCGGAGAACATGATGAGAGCAGCATCAACGTCGCAAAGCACAGCCAACTCCTCGGCTTTCTTGAAAAGCCCTTTTCTCCGTTTCGAGAAGGTCACTTGCCTCGCCGTTATATTGTCTATCTTCTTTATCTTTATCCTCTCTCTCGCCATTCCCCCACGGCCACACCACCTACCAATAGCATATAGATTACTATAAGAGCGATGAACAAAACCTTAAAACACAACTGCATCAAAAACCGCTCGATACCATGTAGTTATGTTCGGAAAATGTATTCCTAAACTTTTCCTTATTATAATTAAGCACCCGCTTATTTGATGGTGTTAGTAAATATGGGTCGGCGTTGGACCGGACCCAACCCACACGGGCGTCCGCATGAGTTCTGTGATTGGGTTTGTTAGAAGGATGATATGAGATTGACTCTTATCTCTATCTATTAGGAGAGTTCAAACGGAATTTAAACTCTTAGACTTGGTCTACAAATATAGTCCAACAAATATTTGAGAGATACACTAGAGAACAGTTAGAGCTCACTCTCTCCTTCTCCCCAAAATGCTCTAGAGTCTTCTCTACGTGACGAGAATAGAAGACGGTGTTCAAGTTCTAGTTCGTAATTACGATTTGTGTTTATGGAGCAAGTCTTGGTTCATTGATGTCCGAAAGCTCGAAGTATTCCACTACACTTCATTATGTAAGTCTTGTATGATTTATATGCCTTCGACACGGTTAACAAATGGAATTAAAAAGTAAAAAAACAAATTCTTAGGTTTTATATTTTGTTTTTGGTATTGCAAGGTGTCTCAGGCCAACTTGAGCCCACAACAAATCATGGGCGGAGCTATATAGGGGTCATACTTATTTTTGAGTACTGTTGTTATCAATCTTAAGTACGGTTGTTATCACATACTTCATATTTTTTATTATATTTTGCATATTTTTTTGACAAATATTCGTAAAAAAAATTCAAAAAAAATTCAAAAGTGGGAATAATTCTCATTTCAAGAACACTAAATTATAGTGAATGATATCATGCGATAATAATACTACATTCGTCGAGTGACATGATAACAACAATACTTAAGATTAAATTTTTCAATTTATCAAACCTTCCCGTTAAAACTCAAATATATGACTGGATTTAGCCTTGAAAAAATCATCGAACCAAGAATACTTTCATCATCCGGCCCCTCCGACTTCAACTGTTGGCTCCGCCACTGCATCGGATTAAACTGTGCAGCTCCTACCAGCTACCACAGCCATTTAGGACGCTTACGTGTGAGACTGTGAGGTGAGGTAGCCAAAAGAGTTTAATGGCAAAGAGAACTGTACATGAGACCTTAAGATGGAGCAGACCCTAAATCCTAGGCCAAGACTGCCAACAATTATAAACCCTTCGGATTAGGTTTCGTAATTTTATCGCGCAAATAGTGATGAGATTAATAATACCAATTCACTATTTGTGAGATTATATAAGTCTAAGTCAAAGTACTGACAAAATTAATAAAAGTGTACAGTGCTAGAAAATAAACAAATCGAGACAGCACTAATACATAATGATTCAAGATTTACATGTGGATTAAGACCGCAATTGTTTGATTATAGTAATAAAAACCAGCTGTATGAATAGTACACCTGATTTGCTCTATGTATATCCCTTTATAGTTTGTCTACAAATCTCTATGAAATACTTGGATAATACTAATTTATTTGCTTAATTAGTGCATACTTCATCAGGCTTGATAAAAAAAACCAGGTTTTACCACCAATCAAGCAATGTTTGATTTTTTTATTTTATTTTATATCTGACGTTCAGGAATATCCGGACCCAGCTTACGTGCACCTCGATTCTCAATTCTACGATCAGGAAATTCACAAGAAATTATTCTCTTGCGACATGACCACAAGAATTGAACCCGATCAACCAGACTAACCCTTGGAACTACGTTATTTTACTTATTCCATTGACGGAGTTAATGGTGCAATTCACTCCCAACAACCATAAGAGATGTGATGACTAAAAGTTAAGAACTCAGATTAGATCTATATCATGGCTTGCACAGAAACATTAAGAACTCAGATTTAGTATCAAATCATGATATTTTTTTCCTTTTTATCATACATCACATTGATGCCAATTTTACCAGAATCTTGAACAAATAGATCATTTGGTAAACATGTGGGTTTTTTTTTTTTTTTTTTTGGTGGGGAAAAAACTTATAACCCTAGTGAAAGAAACCCATGTTAGATCTGAGTCAAGGAACCCAGAATTTCCAACTAATTGTTGGAGATTTCATTTCAATTTTTTTTTTTTTTTATAGATGAACTCAAAAAATGAAAGAGAGCAAGAGGGTAAGCAATGACTTACTGTTCACCTTCTCTGTAAGAAAGAGAGACAATAGATCCAGGGATATTGGAAGGGCACTTGCTGGATCGAAGCTACCACCAAAGAAGCTACCAGTTTTTCGTGGTACAATTATATTTCTATAAATAGAAAAGAAATACAATTATATTGGGAGGAAGATAGCTTGAGACTGAAAAACCAGAGATATAGATAGAGAGAGAGAGAGAGGTGATAAGTGAGAGGGAGAGTACTTTAGGTAACTTATTTATTTCTACATATAGAAAGTCCACTTTCCTTTAACATCACAAACAAGGCCCTATTTTTATCACCCACTAGTTTTTTTTAGTAGTACAATTATATTTCCCAAAATAGGAAAATAATTGCAATAACACAGTACACAACTAGGGTGGAATATAACCACTGAGATGGTAGTCTAGTTGGCCAAAGTGAATGTGATAAGATTTTCCTTTCTCCTTATGCATGGACCACCCAGGTTCAAATCTCTCTCATGCAATTGCTGGGACTTGTATGAATTTGCAAGGAGGACATTTGGTCAACTAGTCACTTAAGTGGTGTTGTGGTGATGACCTGTCTTATTCGGACAGTAGTTATGACCTAACCGGACATTCCACAGCGGGTCGGGAACCCCAATGGTCACGCCCAGAGGTTGCTACGCTGGTCACCCTTTCCCATCCTTTTACTGTTAAAAAAAAAAAAAAAAACTAGCCCTCCCCAACCTCAAAAGTTGCCAATGAGCTTGTAGCTCAGTTGGCACGGCTCACTGCCTTCCTCAGTGGAGGTGTGAGTTCGAGCCCCATGAGGGGCGGTGGGTGGATTTGTGGTCCTTGGGTTATGGAAAGCCTCTGGACCCCCTGTGAACTAACACACTAACATTCTCCTAAACTATGACAAAAAAAAAAAAAAAAACCTCAAAAATTTACCACAATTGCACTAACCACCCACTAGTTGGTGGTAACACAAAAAAACCCAACACAAGTTATCAAATTACCTTTGCATTGTTCAATCAAAACCGTATGGGACCACAACTTTAGAATGCAACTCCAAACACAATTAAAATGTTCCTTGCGTTGCTCTTTTAAGTTATTTTTAGTGGCACATCAAAAATCATTTCTATTAGGCACATAGTGTATGACAGGTGGCAATTTTACCCTAGTAGCAATACCAAAATGGCATATAACGATTACTGCAATTGATCTTCTTTTTTATTTTACTCAATTAACACCACGCGTCCACGCATGGTCACTATGTTTTCTATCTCAATTTCTTGATGGTATTATTATTATTATCTTTTTTAAGGTTGGGTTAGGGGGTTAAAGTGCAATTGAATAATAATGTTCAATTTCTTGCAAAGTTTGTCCCTAAGAAAGCGAGTGAGTGAATTTAATTTGTTGTTGTAGTTCATTTAATCTGCGATTGCATGCTCTGCTTCATTTGTAAAGATAAGTTTAAGTGAGTCCTCTTATACAAACGCAAGTTGTTTGTTAAGCCTCAACACATTGGCCTTAATTGGCCACCATTTCGCCTTAAAATTAGTCGATTTTCTCTCTTTGCCTCTCTTTCATTGTGCCACTTATTCTCATACTAGGGACATGACCGGATGCTAACAAATTAAGTTATGGTTGTTATGCCAGCGGTGGGTAATTGAGAGCACGAAGTAGAGCGTCGACTATGCCAATTGATGGAAAGAGTTAGGTTTTGGAAATTTGGCCGATGAGGAGAGGAGATAGGCTATGGTTTGGTTGTAATAGTCTTTCGACGTTTGACGTGTTCAAGCCATGTGGATATTAAGGATTAGGGAATGAGAAATAGGAAAATCAATGGTAATTTTATGGGTCAGTGATGTTAAGTGAAGTTGATTTTAAGAAAATCTTGTCCAAGTAGAATTAAAGACATAGTATATGGGGTTCAAAGTCTGTGTTGTGCACCTAATACACAGCACGCGTGTTGTGCGGTCTATTTGGGGTTCACCTCGGGTCCCGTTGTTTGATCCAAATCGTTCATTCTTTTCATCTCGTCAAGTATGTATTTTACATAAAAATTTATGTTGATCGAACATCTTTAATATTGACGCTTATTATTTTGTAGAAAAAAAAACCACGTACAATAGTTTCTTTGAGTGTTTCGTTTTCAAGAAAAATATATAGTTTGAAAACATGCTTAAAGATCTCTGACCAACATGAATTTTTCCGTGGACCAAATACTAGATGAGACGAACAAAATGAACGATTCAGATAAAAAAACGTGACTCGAGATGGGGCCCAAATGAGCCGCAGAGCACAGACCCTTGACCCTAGCATATGAGTTGTGGACAAAAATTACAAATCCAAAAGGAAAAGCATAGATAGTTGAGCATACAATTCAACGACATTGTCATTTTTCATATACATGACTATTGAATGATTAGCTTGTCAACCAACTATCACAAGAACTTAAATCCTTTATTTATCACTTCAATTTCCAGAACATTGGTTACAAGAAGAAATAAACCTAAACAAACAGCCAGGAAGAATCACGCTAAGGTTGAGTTTCCACCTTTGTCTAAACGGTATTTTCCATAGTTTTAGCAGTTGTCTACAATGTGAAGACAAGTCATTCTACTCACGTACAACACAAACTTATCATTTAGCGGATATGACATCAACTTTTGACTACAATAAGAAGATGGTATTTGTGGACGGCCACTTCCGGTGGTCCGGAAAATGTGTTACTGAAAAATATGAGTCGCCACTCGGGATTTAATTTAGAAAATCTTTTTGGTACCCGAGAAACCGTTTAAAAAAAATAATTGATGACTCTTGTGCCGTTCGGAAAAGATTTGGTCCGCGAAAAAAAAGATTCTTTTTGGGTCCGGAAGCCAAGTTACGGGCGGGGAAGATTTTTTTGGAAAAGCACCCCGCTCGCCCAGGATATTCCCGGTCTCTACTAAATATTTGTGGGATTTTCTTTTTAAAATATTTTATTGAAAGTCTTTGACAATTAATCAAGTAAATAACAGGAAATAAC
>JAXBDA010010513.1:0-10369 GCA_036023075.1 Gaultheria prostrata
TTTGTCCAGTTCTTTTAGCCATAATAGGATCTAAGAAATTATGTGTGCTGCCTGAATCTATAAGAATGGTGAGGTGGCATTTCTTCACCTTGCCTCTGATTCTCATGGTTTTGAACGAAGGCATGCCCGAGATGGCATGGACTGATATGTGCAGGTCTTCAGAGTCCATGTTTTGGTTCTTCAGCCTCTAGCATGAACAGCTGTTTTTTCTTGCATATGTGTCCTCTATAATATTTTTCATCACACCCATAGCATAGCCCCTTCTGCCGTTTATCATCAATATCTTTGGAGGTTAGTTTGAGCACTGGTGGGTAAGCTTCCAAGGGTTTGGCTGGGATTGGGGTAGGGTTTGGATAATTGTATTTAGTAGTAATGGAGTAGGTTTGGGGAGTCTTTGAGGTATAGGTGTTAGAGTAATTTGGGGAAGAGTACATTGATTTCTGGTGGAAGGTAGTGGAATTTTTGGATTTCCTCACAGCCTCAGTGGACTCCTCCTGGGGTCTAGCTAATCCCATGGTTTGTGCAATTGTAACAGGTCGGAACATTTGGACCCCAGCTTTTATCTCCTCCTTCAGCCCACTGATGAAACAGCTAACAAAGAAGGCTTCCCCCAGTCCAGTAGTTCTGTTAGCAAGTTCTTCGAATTTCTCTTGATATGCCTTAACCGTAGTGGTTTGTTTGAGCTTGGTCAGCTGTCCTACAGCATCCTCGTACACGTTTTCATTGAAACGAGCGATGAGGGCTACTGTAAATTCCCTCCAAGTCCTAACTGTATGAGACCTCTCAAACCACCTGTACCAACTTATGGCTCAATCCTCCAAATGGATCGCAGCTAGTCGCACCTTCTGAGGTTCATCAATAGTATGGATCTCAAAAAATTTCTCACAACGATAAACCCACCCTTCAGGGTCATCCCCGCAAATCGACACGGGTGAACCTATTGTTTGCCCAGTTTCCAGCATAATTACCACCATTATCCCCTCCTAGATTGAATTGTGTATTACGAGATGAATTTGGGGTTGAGGAGGGTGTTCCATGTGTTACCTGATGCGCAAGTTGGTCGTATTTGAGAGTTAAGGCTGAGATTAGGTTTTTGACCTCGTTGATTACTTCAGTTTGTCGATCGATGGCTTCGCCTTGCTTCATCATCGCTGCTGCTTGAATTTCAGTCGTTGTCTGCAACTGCTGCACATTTTTTATGGTATCTTCGATTCGCTTAAAATCGTGAGATCTAGTTCCTTCTGCCATATCACCGATTGTCAAATTGGCCGAAGATCGACCGCTCTGATACCACTGATAGCGTCTAGATAGACTTACACGAATTTGGGAAAGACTGTTAGCCAAATTGGCAAGCAGTAGTTCTTGTATTAAGCTCAAGGAAGATTTACAGAGATTCAGAGAAAAATAACAAGAAGAAATGATAACCAATTTCACACCCTTCTCTCTTATACTCCTCTCCTTTCACGTGTTCTCTGTAACCACCTTCCCCGCCAAAACAAAGGCTAAAAAGCCACAATAAAACAAAAAGAAAAAAAATAAAATAAAGGGAAAACCAAAATAGGCTTAATTTAGAGATAAATTAGAGTACTGCTGCATCAGTATGTGGTCTGTATGTAATCCTGTTCATGTAGATAAACAAACACCGCATGTGAATTGCCTTTCTGGATGTTTCCTGCTTTCTTTGATGTCACTACTTGATATCTTTGTTACTTGTCGATGCAAGGCATCTTTTTTTTTTTTTTTTCTCCCTTCGGTTTTGTGGTTAAAAAGAGGAATTCATCAAGAACTACTAATAAATATTCCTGGAATATGTAAAGTGTAAACCCAACCCCGTTAGCAACTACCTATTGTAAAATAAAAGGAGGAGGTTCAACTAGAGCAACATAAACAAAGCTAGTAAAATTTAAAGCCTTTCTTGGCTAAGAGGTCCGCACATCTACTTGCTTCCGTACATGATTAATCTCCCCAACATTGCACTGATTCATCATTCATCACCCCTCTGCAATCAATGGATGGTTGAAGTCTGGATTCTTTGAGATTTGATCTATAACTCCACTTGCATCGCATATGACTTCCAGTCCTTAGATATGCAACTCTGAAGCTAATTTAAGTCTGTCATGCAAGGCCCATAACTCTGCTCCCAAACTAGTCCCAGAGCCGATATGCCTCTGAAATCCATGGACCCATTTACCATCTGCTTCCCGGATTAACCCTCACGTTGCAGCTTTTCCAGATCTGGTACAAGCCCCCATCCACATTCAGCTTCATTTTACCTCTTGTTGGGTACTTCCCAATGTTCATAACCTGTGTACGTTAGCGCCTGTAAAGTTATGGCAGTAGAACTGCCACACTGTGGCCCTGTGGATACAATCCATAACCTATGAAAAGGGTAGCATGATTGTTATCATAGAGTTGAAGAGCTGCCGATTATTATTAATCCAAATACACCAATAGGTAACCGGAAATATTAGATGCCAAGGGATACCAGAGGAGTGATTGCGTTTGGACAACCAGTTACTCTTTATCCAGGTATGAGGTATCGATAGAAAGATTTGGGTATGGGCCCATATCACCTAAAGCTGTCCAAATTTCGGCAATCAGCCAATCATGAATAGGATGAAGATGATTTTCCACAGTGTTGGGACAGAAAGGACAGGAGTTATTTGGAGAAATAAGGCCAGAATGAAGAAAAACTATTGTGGTTATGCGACCTCGAAGAGTTAACCAAAGGAAGTGAGTCACTCTAGGGTTGGCACCGGCTATCCACAGCCACTTCCAGTTAGAAAGAGGAGAAGTAAGGATGGATGGCTTAACAAGGGCATAGACATCTTTATAGCAGGAGAGGGCCCGTACTAGAGTTCCGCCCCATTATATCCTTATCCTTGCTACCAAGGGATGGCAACTCCTTGTATGAGAGCGAGGAATTGTTGTGGTAACAGCAAGGAGGTATTGGATAGGTCCCTACTAGAATTGACCCACAAGGCCACAATCTCTAACAGTAAAGGCACAATCATAATGGGTAAGAGGGCCCTCTATGAACTCTCGCAAAGGGCCGCAGCCCAACAAGTTATCAGTTCAAAAAAGCGTGTCTCTTGCACTTCTACCAAAAAAGCTTGTCTCTCCCACTTATAATAATTCGCCAAGACCAGTGGCAAGGCATGTAGCATGTTAGGATTGTATTAGTTTAACTGTGCCTTACTGCTCCCTGGATACAAAGCCAACATTGAATTAGAACAAGATAACATTAGTTGTGTTAATTTGCAGCTTTACCGTGATGTTGGTTCACTTAGGCTGTCTTATGAGATCATGCACAATTCTACAGTACCTTCAGACCATGAATGCTGGCATGGATTGGTTACGATCTTACTCTTTTTTTGCATCGATTTATCCTAGGTTCTGGGCTGCTGTATTTGTCTTCAAAATGTGTTGTAAAATATTCCTTCTGTGCTTTCTGCATGTAATTGGGTATTGTATTTGCCAGAGTTTTGAGAAGTGTGTTGCATTTATGGTATTGTGTTTTTAGTGCAGTCCTAGGTTAGATAAAAAACACACATGTGCTTTTTGCAAGGTAGGCAATGTCGTTCTATGTAAGGGAGGATATTTCTAATCGAATTTGAAGGGCTATCTTAGAGAGTACCGATAATTTTCATTTATGAAGTTTATTTTGCATGATTATGCCTATTATAGCTCATGAACTACAAACTCTGGAGTCTGGAGTCTGGACTTCTCATCAATTAACACAGAAGTCAATTAGGACGACAACTTAGGGGCTGCTAAATACCTTGAAGTTTTAGCACTCAAAGGCAGTGAGAGTAATTATAACTACTCTGCAGTTTGCGTTAATTTCTTTAACCCATTAATGATTGCACATTTACATCACCCTTTTGCATTGACTGCTCAATAAGAAAGGATGTTGATAAAATTAGTCCCATGCCATGGCTGAGGAAGAGTAAAACATGAAGTTTTACTTTGCATGTGCAACTCAAACTGTACAGATAAGTGATGCACAAGGGCAGGTTTCGGCATGACGTTGTAAACTAGTTGTAGGGAAAAAATTTAGGATCCATCAGTCTCGAGAGTGGATTCTATGTCCTTTTGCTTGGTACTTTTGGATGGAAGAAAAATGTGGCATTTCGCAGAGATTGTACTTTAGATTTGTGTTCGGATGGGTAATTACTTTTATGAGGCTGAAAGAGTATAGAGACGAATCTAAGATCACAGCTATAACATGTGTCTAGGCAAGATGTTAGTTGAGGTTGGTGGCTTTTATGCACAAGGCTGCTTTCTTCTATGTTTCCTTGTTATTTTAAATCACAACCTAAAAAGCACGGCATGGACATGGAACACATATGACATGACATTGACATGCTGACAAACATTTTCGAAAAATCACATATATGACATGACATCGACATGCTGACAAACATTTTCGAAAAATCAAAAGACGCAAAACTGGGAAACGTTTGTACACAAGTACAAGACAAGAAACTAATAGCTACTTGTTTGATGTTTCTTTCCATGACTAATAAATTTTTGTTTCATAATGTCAAAAGACGAAGAGACCATTTTATACTTGGAAGGCATGAACAACAAGACCTAAAATCTAGAAGTTGCGAAGTTACAAATCTAGGAGAAGGATTGATAAGTATGAAAACTTAAACGTTTTTCATGTTAATTTGATCCCAAGTTTTTTTCCCCTCCATGCTTGTAATGTGGTTCATGCATGTTGTGAACGTGTGCCCTAAGTCACAGGTGTACTATTCTACAAAGCAAAAACAATTATCTGGGCTACGTTTAGACAATTGTCCGTCTGAGAGTCCTGGTGGACAATGCCACTCTCTTGGTAATGTCCATGACCCTTTGCTCGTAATTAGTGTTGGAAATTCGTCAACCAAATTTTTTTTAAAAAAAAAAAAAACCTGAATGAAAGCAGTTTGGATTCTGGCAGCCTTGGAAGGGGTATAGTTGTATGTTTCAAGAAATTTGAAGCTTTGGAAAACTTATTTCAAACATTTAATGTGTTAGGGATTCTAACTCATACTCTAAGTATGTGTTTTATAGCACTCATTTATTTTCATTACGTATCTCCGCCTTTCTATCAAATTGATTATGGATTGGAGGATCCATTTGAGCTCTTCCTTTTAGATCCATGGATGATCTAATTCACTTAGTAGTTTGGAGTGGGTACGCAAATTCAGCAACATCTTTGGAACATGGATGGTTTTCAGGTCTGCCACATGCGTGGAAGCTATGTTTTGACTACTGCATTGACAACTTTAGAGAAAAAGGTTTGGGCTTCAGACGGACTTTTGTTAAAAGGGCAAAGGATTTTGTCTAAGGTCTATATATGTGTTTTTGAGCGTGTGTGGAGTAATATGCATCAAAAGCTTCTAGTTGCTTGTGATATATCTACATGGAATATGACACATAATAAAAGTGGTTCCTTTTTTCAGTTTCCCTTGCTTTGTTTGTTTTACCTTTAAAAATTGCGATGGAAAGGAATTTTTTTTTCCGGAAAAATATCATCATCGCCACAAAATTTATATCCCGATTAGGTTGACACAAATCCATCAGCCAATCACGTGCTCACCCAAGATGCAAAGGATAAACAGGAGAACAATCAGCACCGCATATAGCCCCTAAAAACTACCTATCATCTTCAGGTAGCCCATTTTGGAATCGAAACCTCCTCATTTTAGAGGATATAATACCATCCAGGCATTATGGAGATCTGCTACTGAAATTTCTTTAAGATTATAGATAGCCTTCTCCTTTTTGTGGTTTGATAAACTAATTGAATGTTACCAAGAAGCCAATAAATGAGGTTTCTAGTTTGTAAGTAAAAACAAATGGCAAGTGCACGCAAAAAAAAAAAAACTCTAGCATATTCAATGTCCTGAAAGCCTCTGTTATAGTGACCAAAGGGAAAGGAAATCCTTCATTGGAAAGAAAAACAAAGTTCAAAAACACGCACCAACTCTCGCACAGTTTTCTCCTCATTCTGAATAGTCCCCTTCTCTCTTCAAATGTACCACTGCAGATATTGAGGAATACATCCACCAGTCTTCTTCATTTCCTTTGTACACTGATTTGAATTAAGACAATGCGTGTGTACATAATCTCATATAGTGCAACACTATTGTTAAGATATGTATCAATCATCCCCACCCATCTATCGTATCTGACATCCTTAAACTGGAAGTCCTAGGATTTAGGAACAGAAAGAAAAATTCCAAGGATTTTAAATGGAGCTTAAGGCGACATATGGCTTGAGGCATTTGGGGATGAAATGAAGAGTATGGGGGATAGGTTAGTGCTCACCTTGTTTAGATTGCTTTTTTGAAGGGGAGGAGAGGTATATGGAAAGGTGAGGATAGAGGGCCCATATGTTTAAAATTATAAGATACTAAGCGAAAGTGAAATGTAAAGTTATAGATCATGAGATGCACGATATCTCTCAATATAACAAGGCAGACAATTAATTTTCAAGAAAGTCATATCACCCCTATCATTTCTTCACTTGGAATGAACATGAAAGACAAGGGAGATGTCTTCTTCTCACTAGAATTATTGGTTTATAACTTATAAGTACTCCGATCAACTGAAATTTTATGGTCAACACTGGCAACGAGGCCCAATGACATTGAGGGGTTAAACAAGGGGAATCTAAAGAAGTTATAGGATTTGGACTTCGAAAATGCATTTTTCCCTCTCAAAGAGAAAATGGGAAGATAATGGAAGACCATTTGGAACTTCCAATCACATTCAAAATAATTGAACTTCGACACTTACATTCGATTGTTTCTTCACTCATAATGCTCAAGTTGTCTAATTTTGTCTTGGGACAAAGAAATCTTTTATTGTGACATCATTTCTAAGAGCTACAATGGATGCTTACATACTTGCTGTTAAATATGCAAGTTGTGGGCAACATTCTTTCTTGGTTTTTCTAGAGGTTCCCAATTGACGTTACAGCAAGCCAACCCATGCATGTGTTTTTTGTTATTTCCCCCCTAAGCAATCTAACTTGCTCTTTCCGATCATTGCAGCATTAGTTGGAGTTTGGACTAGCTTAACTTGTTTTAATCGGTAACCTATTTTCGTTGTTAGTGGTATTTTTTAGCTTTTGGTCTATATATTTTATCTCTACTTTTGGGAATTTTCTCGACGAAAGGAATAGTAAAAGTGAGAAAACAAAATGAATGAAACTTGCAACAAGTTCAAAATAAAAATAAAAATGATTAAAAAATCTGTTTATTTTGTATTATTGTTGTCTTTGGTGAACTTTTATTTGCTTTCAATCATAATTTTATACTTTTTAGATTCCTATCGTCAATATGAATCTGTAATCCAAAAAACTTTTACATAACTGGCAGAAGTTCATAAAAGATACTGTAACAAAGTTAGGCCAAAGGGAGCCTAAACTTAAATATGCTTGTGCTCATTCTTTTTTGTTTATCTGCATTATCTATGCATATAAAACTATACTACTCAGATAGTATTATTTAGCAGCACTTGTTGATCGCTCCAATCACATCTATGGGATGAATGTTTTCATTGTAACAACCTTTTCTATCCTTCGAAGTGCAACTTATGCTTCTGTACATGTTTCAAAACATTACCAAACCCAACCCAACCCAACCAAACCGAGCCTTTTGTCCGAATCAAAACATTAATAAGATGAAATTATGCGTCGTGGATAGTGCAATGTCTTGCATCCTTCAGTATGTAATTGTTGCGTTGGTGACATGTTGATGTTTAGATTATAAAACGTGTGGCTTTTAGTGTTAGTTATGTTGGATATGTTCCATGAATCCATGTATATCACACATGATAAATATGTAAAGCTATAAGTTTTTAGGTGACAATCTTGCATTTTTTTGAAAATTGGTATCTTTGTTGTGTCGTATTTTTCTACTCAGGGTTTAATGTTATGTTGCACGTTAGTGTAACATCCTTTTTATTCCCCAATTAGAGTTAACATCCTTATCCCAAATCATCTCGATATTGTCTCCTTTGGGCTAAAATTTGGCATCTTTAAAATGTGTTGTTACTAGAAAAGTAGGGAGAAGTACTCACGTATATATCTCCCAAACATTTCTACCTAGCTGATGTGTGATATGATCTCACTGGTTCTACCATAGGACCACAGGTTGTCTTGTGCTGCATTGTATCACTTCGCTGTTGGTTATGGGATTTAAGAGATGGCTCATGCAACATTTAGAGGTCCCAAACATTTCTACCTAGCTGATGTGTGATATGATCTCACTGTTCTACCATAGGACCACATGTTGTCGTGTGCTGCATTGTAGCACTTCGCTGTTGGTTATGGGATTTAAGAGATGGCTCATGCAACATTTAGAGGTAACTAGAGCCGCATGTGGTCCATAGCTACTGGAACGTAGGCCATTCTATGACGCCAAACTATAGCATCATCCAAACCATAATATCACTTTTGGGTGAGGTCATCGTTGCTTTAAACTTGTCGTTACTGGGAAGGGATGCAAACTCACTTAATATAGTTCAGGGAATTTTCCTACCTAGCAGAACAAGTTGACTAAGTGCGTAACAGTTTCGTAAAGTCTGGGTGTTTCAAGGCCGATCTCGCACCCCCCGTGCAGTGAGACAAAACCACTAGTTATAGATTGTTTCATGAGATGGGCCAGACGGTTCCTATGTGCTACATTGCAACATATCTTTTTTTTTTTTTTTTTTTGTAGAATTGCTTCTATGATCTAGAATGGGGAGTTGTGAAAGGAGTAGATCACTTATTACTAAACGATTGATGTTGGAACGGAGGATAAGTTATTACCTTAAGTGCAAATAAGAGACGGAAGGAATTTCTATTCACTTTGGAATATAGTGTAAAGTCTTTATTGGGATTCGAGAATAAGGCTCCAAACTTTTTGTCTTTCAGAGTTGTAAAGACAGGTCGTTTCTCCCCTCCCTTCTTCTCACCTTATTTGGTTGATGGTCTAAGGACACTGAGATACTAATTACTAATACCCTATGAAGCACCGACACTCGTAGAGGTCGCCGTTTTAGTGTATTGGACACGAGGACACGCGGGGGACACGTAGATTTTTGGGGCCTTAAGCAAAATTTGACAATGGGGCCTCTATTTGTTTCTACATATATTATTTGTTCCACTTAAAACATAAGAAAGTCCTTTCGTTTAGTGGTTGTTTGCTTGGAACATGGGAGTTGCACCCAAAGGTCGCGAGTTCGAGCCATTGAGCAGTCAACTTGAACTCTCTTTTTTTTTTTGTAAAAATTGGGAAAAAGTAGTATGAAAACTGAAGTAGGCAGGAATCGAACCCCGGACATCATGCATACAAAACAAGAATCAAACCACCGCAACTAACAAATGTATTTGTAAAACTGTCAACATACATAATATTTATTATGATCTTACATTTGGGGGCCCTTATATTGGGTTGAAAACTGGAGGCCCTAGGCGACCGCCTTGTCGGCCTATGCCCAGGGCGGCCCTGGACATGCCACGTGGCGTATCCCTTAAATTAAATTATTTTTCGGAGGGGGACACGGCATGTACACGCGTGTCCCACGCACACACACACACTCTCTCTCTCGCTGTCGATACATATATATATGTATGTATTCATGAATGTATGTGCTAGTAATGGTATATATTGGATGTATATATCTCCGTCCCAAAATGATAGTCCCTTTTGGGACTGCGTGCCATTTTAAACAGCTTATATCTTTTAATGTGAATATAAAAAAATATGCATTATGGATCTTGTTTGATAGATCTTAATTAATTCTATTATACAAAATTTTCAGAATCATAAAAACTATTATAAATTAAAAAAATATGCATTATGGATCTTGTTTGATAGATCTTATTATACAAAATTTTCAGAATCATAAAAACTATTATAAATTAAAAGATAAAAGCCGTTGAAAATGACACGCAATTCCAAAAGGGACTATCATTTTGGGACGGAGGGAGTATACGAGTATATAACAATGTATATATCTCACATATCAAAAGAAAAGTGTGTATATAAATGTGTATATACGTACACATATATACAGTCCGGATCTAATAAGGGATCCCGCCCTCCCATTTCCTGATCGAATTTTGATGATCCGAACCGTTCAATCCGGAAAAGACTTGATCCAAGCAGTTTTTCATAAAACTGTATACATTGAACGGTTCGGATTATCAAAATTTGATCGGGAGAGGGGAGGTCCACATATAAGCAAAGTGAGGGATCCCTTATTAGATCCTTGGTATGTATATAAACTGTTACTTCATACATACATATATATATATATATATATACATACATATATATATATATATATATATATATAGAGAGAGAGAGAGAGAGAGAGAGAG
>JAXBDA010010514.1:0-10368 GCA_036023075.1 Gaultheria prostrata
TATTAGTTTAGTTTTATTTATGCACTTTATTTAGTATGCATATTTAGGATTTATTTATTTATGCTTAGTTCATGCATAATTTAGGACTTTAATTAAGTTAATGTTTAGATTAAATATTTGTTAGCATTTGAAATTACCGTTTTGCCCTTGCATAGTTAAAATAGTTTAATTATTGTTCTGCATGCACACACCCATACGTAATTAGTATGTACGCATGATTTAATTACCAGCACTGTTGTTACTCTATCCGAGTGGAACCTTGCACATAACATATCCTGCTGTTATGCTGCCGGTCCGGATACTCGAAAAGTTTGCACCCTAGTTGTTACTCTGTCTGCATGCATATTTATGCTTATATCCCTGTTGTTATGTTGTCCGCATTATTGCATGAATATCATCAGTTTACAGTCGTTATGCTGCCCGTTTGTTCCCAGCCTGTCAAATTACTGTTTTGCCCCTGCATCCGCATACTGCATAATTGATTAGTTGTTTTGCCTTTATGGTCTTTCCATAAGTAGCAGCATGCACATAGTTTCCATATTTAAAACGTTTCTATTTTAGGAAAGTTTCCTAATTCATGTCGTGTCCTGCATGCATATAGTTTCCATATTTAGAAAGAGGAAAGTTTCCTAATTCATGTCGTACTCATGCATGCATATAGTTTCCATATTTAGAAAGTTTCTATTTTAGGAAAGTTTCATAATTCATGTCATGTCTTGCATGTATATATTTTCTATATTTAGAACGTTTCTATTTTAGGAAAGTTTCCTAATTTGATCATGTTTCCTATTTCAAGCCCGTGTTTTGTTCATGCACGCATGCATAATGTCCATTTAATCGTGTTTAGTTTACTATTCTATATTGCATGAGCCCCTTTCTTCAGTTCAAGGCCATATCATGTTCACGTTAGGATAGAACACTTAGAAGTAGGCGCACAATCTGGCATTCGCAACAGCGGATTAATCCTTTTGTTATGCATGTGTTAGTTTCATGCGAGGAACCGAGGGTAATTGCTTATCATTGCTTATGGATGTGAGATGATAATAAGCTATTTAGCCTCGAGTCCCCGTTCATAGGATGTTGTTTCTGTTTCTTGTGCGCTGCATCTGTCGGAGGTGGTTTTCAACCGGCTGTTTTTTCCCTCTTGCAAAAAGATAACCTTTTTCGAAAACGTTTTACGAAAATCCACCTATCCGTTTGCTTGAGTCTCATGCATTTAGGGTAGTAACAAATCGAACCAATGGTGATGAGTAGAGGCCAATCATTTGATTGGGCGGAGTGGGTGCCTAACACCTTCCCACTCAGTACCTTAGCCCCCGTTTGATGTAATTAATAATGTCTTCGCTGTGGCCTTGTGTTTCCTTGACTAGTGACAAGCTTGTGACCCTCTCGCGTGTTTGGAAGAACTTGGTGTAAAAATGATTTACCATGTCTTCCTAGGTTGTTACTGAGTACGGCGTGAGGTTAACATACCAAGTGTATGCGCGCGATGTGAGAGACTTGGAGAACTCTCGTAGTCGGAGGTTGGTATCGCCGGAGTATGCGCCGAGGGTTTCAATGAAACAAACAACATGCTCCTGGGCATTTCCCTCTTTGCCATCAAATTTGATGAACTTTGGTGGAGTGTACCCCTCTGGGTATGGCAGCTAAAGAATGGCCATAGGGTAAGGTGGTTGAATATCGAGACTGGGTTTGGAGGGTAGAGTTGCTTTGGTCTTTTCCTTCTGAAGAATGGCCTGTACCTCGGCCATTGTGACCACTTGCTATAAAGCATTCTCTCCATGGCCTCCACTCTGATGGACTGAGCCTATTCCAGTGGCTTGAGACACCGGGTTAACAGGGTTACCCTGGTTAATCGGGTTTAGGGTTTCTGGGCCACCAGCAACAGGACCTGCACCTTGAGCCCCATGAACCTGTTCGGTCCTAGGGACTACTAGTGGTATTGGTACTAGTGGTATTGGTCCTCCCCCAGCATGGATCTGCTGGGTCACCGGCGCTGGTGGAGCCCTAGGCATGGCCGACGTGATAACTTCGGTGAGGCCAGTGATGGCCGCGAGAAGTTGCGCCTGAGTAGTCTGCATCTGGGTGATGCCAGCTTGCATGTTTTGAAACATGTCCAAGGCTGGGTTGCCCTGGTTTCCTCCACCTCCTTCATTTCCAGCTTGACTGGAAGTAGCATCTTTAACTAGGGGGGGGGGGGGGGGGCATCGAGGATCAGATCTCGTTGGTTGGTCGGATTCAGTAGAGGTGCTGCCATGCTTGATGTTTGGAGACCACTTTTGGTATTTACCATCAACCAAACTACCTCCCCACCAGAGTCGCCTATTGTAAGTGAGGTTCTATATAAAGTCAATAATCAAGAACAAGAATATGAGCTGGAAAGGTAAGAATAGTTAATGACAAACAACATGATGGGAATGAAGTGATCAATAGGAAGGGTGAAGAATAGAGCAGATGTGTACAGAAAAGACTAAGGCAGAAGATTGCTCTCAGACTAATCTATGACAGACCCAAATGACCTAGAGAATGGAATGACCTCACAGGGAAGAATGTTCTCCTTCCAAATCAGTAATTATGCACTTTCTCTCTCTAGAATCACCTCTGGGAATTGTGAAGGGAATGTCTCATATTTATAGGCAGCCTGGGCCAATGATCAGGCACCAGGCTGGCAGCCTATAACATGAGGACACGTGTCCTTTCCGTATACCCTGCCCTGCGAGGGTGACGTCACCCACCGCGCGGCTCACTCGGGCGAGCTACTCCACCCCTCGCGTGGCGAACCTCTTATTCTTTTATAGCCACCAAACCATAGGATCTCCCTTTATTCCCGTGTGGGCAAGGTCGTAACCTGTTCGGTCGCGCCTATACCACAGCCAAGCCTCAGGGAGCCCCTCGGGTCCTGCCTTCAGACCGGAGCAAGTATGATTACTTGGGCTAAATAGACTAGCTCCTCGCATTCTCGCCCCTTTGTGTGGGCCGCGCCAGTCATTAGACTCATGGGCTTTTCTCCATGTACGGATGGCCCATGGCCCTATTGAGTTGTTTCCTCGGTTGGGCCTTGATAGTGCACAACCAGGAGCTACTGCATGGGGTAGCGCCACGCTAGTGGCTTGTGGCGGTTAGTGCCGTGCGCCAAGGCCACGTGTCACGCAACGATGGGTGACACTTGTCACCACCGCATTGGGAGGTCAACCTTGACTTTAGTCAATAAAGGTCAACAACAATAAGTAAACCCAGGCCCAAACCTAACGATAAGTAAACCTAAATCGAATGATAGTTGACGATTTTCGGGAGCGTGACCCGAACGCTTTAAGGCCAGGGTCATGGGTAATGGATACTTGGGCGTGGGTCAGGTCCGCGTGACCCGAGGAAAGTCAGCTGAAGTTCACATGTACGGCCAGCTGGCCATAAATCACGAGAAACGACTCTCAAACGGTTTGGACACGCGTCAAGACAAGATAGGATGCATGTGCCAGAGCAATGATGCACGGTTACATCCTTAGTGACGTCATCCGAACGGTTACCGTGTGTGAGGTGCACGAGGACCTTGGAGGGCAAGTCAAGCCTCCCCTATATAAAGGAAGTAAAACCAGCCCAAAAAGGTATGCTCTATCCCACTCCTAAAACCCTAGATTTGAGTACTTCTTTCCTTCAAGTACTGACTTGATTGTCGGAGTACATTCTGGACTCTACGGTTCGGGTTGGTGCTAACGAGTTCGCTCGGTGTGCAGGAGTGAAGGTCGCGCGAGGATCTACTTTCCACTCCTTCATCCATTCAATCTGAGTTCTCAGAAGAACAATAGAGCATATTTCATCCACCACAAAATCCACAACTTTTTCACTAACTAAACACCCAAAAAATGTTGAAAAATCAGAAGTCCCCATACTTTTCTTTCTTTTACTCGTAACTTAACTTGGTCGAAAGTGAGCGTGCTCCGAGTCAAATAGGAAATTAAGCTGGGTTGTCAACAAGTAACAAATAGAAAATTAAGATGGGTTGGCTCTATTTTCTTAAAGTTTTTGTCTAGTGATTTTTTTTCGGTATTTTTTACTTTTTGTAATTTTTTGGGGGATTAATAATTTGTATTGATGGGAGAAATGAAAAAGAATAAAAATGTAGACTGAAGTTGAAAAAAGATAATTGTTTCATATATATTTTTTCGTCTTTAGTAAATTTTTGGCTTTGGTCATAAATTTTTTCTTTTAGACTTCTCTCGTTGAGATATTCTTGTCAAGAGGGATGATTAATTCAAAAAATGGCATGTGAGTCTAATAAAAATAAAAAAAAGGAAAAAAACACGAAAATCAAATAGTCAAAAAAACGTTTAGAAGAAAGGATTTATTTTTAGAAATTTTAATCTCAATTCGCACCTCTATTTTAGCCGCCACGACTACGAGTAACGACTTGCCAAAACATATTTAAAAATGCATATTTTAAAGTTCTTGAAAACCAAAGCGGCTCGCTGGTTCGCACCTTGACTAAAAACACTTCCGAGCCCATCGCTGTTGAGTTGGTCCATCCCAACCCAGTCCCCTCTAGCCGAGCCACCCACCGTATCCCCAACTCTCTCTCTCTCTCTCTCTCTCTCTCTCTCTCTCTCTTCATATCCGCCGTCGGATCATACAAACTCTGTAAAAGGCTTCGTTTTTAAGCCGTCGACCACTCTGGATCCGATCTACAGGCGTCGCGGCTTTCCCTGGAAACCAAAAGCTTCTCTCTCTCTCAAAACTGTCTCAGCTTTCTCTCTCTTCCATCGCTCGGCTCCGATCCGGCTTAGATCCCCCGCCTCTTCCCTCCTTTCAATATACAAATAATATAACTACCTCGTCATATGTAATAGTAACTGTTAGAACGAATTCTAACAGTTATTGGAGAGCCAAGCTCAAATTATTCTACAGGTAAGTGAACATTTCAGTACTGGAGCTGAAACCAAATTTTAGTTTTCTGTTTTCAGATTTTATTTTTTACGATTATCTTTGATTTTGCATTTTCGTGCTTCTTAGGGACTGAGACTTGTACGAAGAAGTGATATCTGCTGGTGGCTTCAATTGGTCAAATATATGATGAATTTCGGGGTAAATTGTGCCCCCAACCAATATCATGTCTTGTATTATTGCATTTTGACATTTTTCGATCAGTTATCTGACTAAATCGGTAAATTGTGCCCTTGACCAATGTCATGTCTTGTTCCAATTTTTGCATTTGACATTTTCCGATCAGTGATCTGACTAGATCGTGACACTGGAATTTTGGGGTGTTGAATTGGGAGGAAGCACTTTTTTTATTTGCTCGAAAGCAGATAGATAGAGATGAAGAATGACAATGTCCATTATGAAGTTTACAACTCTTACAAGTTGATTGAGCAATACCTTGCAAATTTATATGCGGTGAATCAAAGTTTATACCTTGTGAATTATTGAATTTGTGAGTCCATTATTGTTGCTGAATCAAAATGTTTCCAGACGGGATGCGTAGCTTATCCCGTGCTTGGATTATTTGTTGGTTCTCTTTCTGAAACAAATACATGTTGATTCAACTCACTGGGTCGCGGTAAATGCTAGAAATAATGGTATGGTTTAGAATCTAGATATTGACAGCCACTTGTTGAATACCTTGAAGGCATTTCCAGCTGAAATGATAAACATGGAAATGAAGGGATGAAGAGTGTGGGGAGTGCTTCTCCGGAGTAACCTCTTTGAACCTTCTGGTTGTGCGTGGAAATGTAAAACAAACTGAACCTCGCCTGAGAAGATGACCTGCGCAAGTAGCACCGCGATAGTGCCTAGCCCGGACGGTGGTGATGTAGGACAGAATTTGAGAGAAGTAAGAATGATCAAAGACAGAGAAAGGGACTGTTGTTTTGGGACTGTGAACAGTGGACGTGAACAGTAGAAGGATAGAGAAGTCTAGGCTTCACACCTAGACAACCTTAGGCATCACACCTAGGGTTTTCTTTAGCATCACACCAAAGAGATTGATTGCATCACACAATCGTAAGCATAAAGCTGTAGGAGTTTTTTATATATGATCATTCATAATTCAAACTCTTCAAGTACATCAATTTTTAGACTCCAAAACATGTGTTAAATGCAAACGACTACTCCTATTCCCAAACACATTAATTACTGCTATTTCCAAGAAGTCTAGCTAGGCATAAATGAACCTAAAAGTTGGAAGGTCACAAGGACTTTAAATGCTCTAGAGATCAATGAGATGAAAGTCAAAAACTTTTAAACTAGTGCAGGCCTAATTAATATCCCAAGTGGGCCCTATGTCATCCAACATGTGCCAAGTTAAGGCTTGGGCCTTAGAACCATCCTGTCCGCGCCTTTTATACACTTTTAATGGGTGCTGCCATTTCCCATCAATTCTCCCCAGCTTGAAAGAACTCGACCCAGGCGAGTTAAAAGCATGGAATCGTTCATGAATGTCAGGGTTGAGGCGGTGAAACTCCTCATCTGTAATCCAAGTACAATCTGAAAGTGATCGCCCCTTCCACTTAATGAGATACTTTTGATAACCTCCATGTCGAGTTGAAACAATTTGATGATCAACCACATCTTCGATTTCATCCTTCAAATGTTTGGCTGGTGGGAGAGATGCCATTGGGTCTGCTTGAGTACAATCTTCAACATGTCCAGAATATTGAGTGAGATCCTTAATATTAACACATTACTAATGCCCATGGTATCAGGTAATTCCAGCACATATGCATTGGAGCTGATTTTCTTGAGAACTTTGAATGGACTAGCACTCTTTGAATGAAGTTTCCTGTAAACCCCTTTAGGATACCGTTCAGGTTTTATTTGAACCATAACCATGTCACCTTCATCAAATTCAGCAAACCTCTGCCTCAAATCAGCATGCCGTTTGCAGCTGTCATTGCTTATGGCTATCCTTTGTCGAACATCATCATGAATATCGTGGATATGCTGACTAAAAGCTTCAGGTTCAGCACTTGGGCGAGCCTCGATAGGTAAAGGAATCAGATTAATTGGCTTCCTAGGAAGTAAACCTGTAACAATTTTAAAGGGGCTCCAACTTGTAGATCTGTTTACAGAACTATTGTAAGCAAATTCAGCCATAGGAAGTACCTGATCCCAACTACCAACATGATCCCTAACAAGGCAATGCGGAAGACCACCTAAGCTGCGATTAACAACCTCAGTCTGACCAACAATTTGCAGGTGGAAAGCAGAAGAAAACTTCAGCTTTGTATTCAGCACTCTCCAAAGCTTTCGCCAAAAGTAACTCACAAACTTCGCCTCACGATCAGAGACAATGGTCTTTGGTAATCCATGAAGTCTAACAACGTCATTAAAGAAGAGCTTAGCAATATGGACAACATCTGATGTCTTTGAACAAGCAATAAAGTGTGCCATCTTCGAAAAGCGGTCCACTACCACAAATATAGAATTGTGTCCTCGAAGTGTTTTTTGCAATCCAAGGACAAAATCCATGCTTAAATCTTGCCATGGCTCATGGGGCACGGGCAGTGGAGTGTATAAACCCGTGTTCTTCTTTCTCCCTTTCGAAAGTTGGCAAATCCGACATTGCGAAATAACCTTGGCCACATCTCGCTTAAGCTTTGGCCAGTAAAAGCGATCTTCGGCCATTGCAATTGTCTTGTCTCTTCCAAAATGACCTGCTGCCCCTCCATAATGTAATTCCCAAACCACTTGTTCACAGAGAGATGTATCGGGTAAACAAAGTCGGGTTCCCTTGAAGAGGTAACCGTCATGTAAGGAAAAGCCATCGTACCCTCCATGTTCTCCAGCCAATAACTGAGCATATATAATGCTGAAATCCTTGCAAGAAGGATATTCTCTTTTGAGCAAATCAAAACCCACCACTTGAATAGCCATAGAACAAAGAAGATATACCACTCGGCTAAGTGCATCAGCAACCTTATTCTCAGAACCAGCCTTATGCTTGATAACAAAAGAATATTCCTGCAGAAATGAAACCCATTTACCATGACGATGATTCAGCTTCTTTTGAGAGTTGATGTATTTGAGTGCTTCATGGTTAGAAAACAATACAAACTCCTTAAAGACCAGATAGTGACGCCAATAACAAAGTGCTTGAACAATTGCATAAAATTCTTTGTCGTAGGTAGAATACTTTTGCTTGGCCTTGTTGAGCTTCTCACTAAAATAAGCAACCGGGTGCCCGTCTTGACTAAGCACCCCTCCAATCCCAACATGTGATGCATCGCACGCCACTTCAAACACTTTTGAGAAGTCAGGAAGGCTTATAACAGAAGCCTCAGTCATCATTCTCTTTATGTCTTCGAAAGCCTTTGTTGCAACCTTGGTCCAAACAAATTGTCCTCCTTTCATACAGCTCGTGATAGGTGCCATTACAGTGCTGAAATTTCTTTATAAATCGACGATAAAAATTTGCCAACCCATGAAAACTGCGTACTTCATGCAAAGAGCTGGGAATTGGTCACTCTAGAATGACTTTCACTTTACTTGGGTCGACCTCCACTCCTTTAGAAGACACAACGAAGCCCAAAAATACCACTCTTGGACTCATGAAAGAACACTTCTTTAAGTTCATGTAGAGCTTCTCTTGACAAAGGACTCTCAAAACTTGTTGAAGATGAAAGATATGTTCCTCCTTGGTCTTGCTGTATATTAGAATGTTATCGAAATATACAACCAGGAATTGACCAATGAAAGGCTGTAATACCTGTGTCATAAAGCGCATGAATGTACTTGGGGCATTTGTAAGGCCAAATGGCATGACTAGCTACTCATAGAGACCATCTTTTGTCTTGAAAGCTGTCTTCCATTCGTCTTCTGGCCTTATGCGTAGTTGATGGTAGCCACTTTTCAAATCAATCTTGGAGAATAGACAAGCTCCAGTCAACATATCATCAAGCCTCGGAATAGGGAATCGATACTTGATCGTAATCTTGTTTATAGCACGGCTATCTACGCACATGTGCCAGCTGCCATCTTTCTTTGGCGTAAGCAAAGCCGGAACAGCACAAGGGCTTAAACTTTCACGAATGAACCCCTTGGACAGTAGTTCATCTACCTGCCTTTTAAGCTCTGTGTGCTCACTCGGATTCATGCGATAGGCCGGAAGATTAGGCAATTGAGAGCCCGGTATGTGATCTATTGCATGTTGGGCATTGCGCATGGGAGGTAATTCGTTTGGGAGCTCTTTAGGTGCAACACATAGTTGTCAAAGGCGAAAGGCGCAAAGTCTTGTAGGGCCTTAGGCGAGAGGCGCAAAGCGAGGCGGGCGCCATTTTGAACCGAGGCGCACCTATACGAAAAAATTGAAAAAAAAGCATACACCAATACTTTAAATAATAACACTAAGCCATTGAGTTTAAGACAACATTTGCAATTGCTTTTTCAATGATTTCTTATTTCCCATAAACTCTTAATCTCTTGTTTTACATCGGGTGGGACTCTTTTCCAAGCTGTCACATCTCTATAACCTCCTCCAAGGTGTTTCTTAGCCCGATTAACCCCTCCCAATCGTTATTTTGCCACAAAAGAATACATTTAAATTGGTTAGTGTTTGTGGGATCCGGCAAATGATGATACTTCCATGCAGGATCCGTTCTATTAACTCTGCTTGACATCTAAAAACAAACAAGCAAGTATAATTTACTTTAGCTAATAGCCTAATATACTCTTTGGAAACCCCAACATGTATGAAGAAAAAAAAAGAACCTTAATTTCAATAAAAAAATAAAAGAGTGGTCGATTTGAAAGAGGCGCGCCTTTGCGCCTAGGCTGCGCCTTTTTCAAGTCGCCTCGCCTGGGATCACCCCAGGCGCAATAGGTGCGGCTTGCTATGCCTCTTGCTTAGGCGCGCCTTTGACAACTATGGTGCAACATTAGAAAAATGGGACAGCAACTCAACTACTTCTGATGGCACTTCGGAAGCTGATGCAGTTGCTGATTCGGAAGCTTCTTTCACTACCATGGCATATATAACTCCCATTTCCATACTCGGTTTGAAAACGTTTCTTGGTGAGAATGTGGAGAGATTTGGGCTTAATTTTAGCATCCTCGTTTGGCTTCTTTTCCTTTTGTTTCTCGATTTTAGCCGTAGTCAACGTTTTCAAAACAATCTCCGTGTTGTTGAATGACAAAGCATACGTGTTCTCTTTCCCGCAATGTCACGCCCTGCTTTTTTTAACAAACTAAATTCCACAACATCTACGTGGCACGAGTCAAAAGTCAACAATTCTCCATTAAAAGTCCAAGTTAAACTTCCACAACATATGTGGTCAAGTCAACAAGTCTCAAGGTGGTACTACATCGTACCCCGAATACATAAATATCCCAACATAAGTTTTAAAGTTATTACATAGATCCCAATAAGTCAAAAGATTG
>JAXBDA010010515.1:0-10367 GCA_036023075.1 Gaultheria prostrata
CCTAGTACGTGATACTAACTTAAGCATCGGAGGGCCTTTGCCACGAAGGGCAAAGGTACTCTAACGGTTCTCTGTCTTGCAGGATTAGAGGCACCATACGGATTCCAGAATTCTACCCTCTACAATTCCATCTTTCTCATCATCTCTAAAGCAGTGGAGCTCATTGAGAAGTCTTCATCCATTTTGACGATAAGAACCGATCCAGAAGTGTCAAAAGAGAAACCACCGAGAGTGACATCTTATTCTCCGTGAGCAATCTCAAGCAATGGTGCGTTGTCAGGGACATGGGGACAGATCCCCGAATCTCCGTGAATAGTTAAAGTTCCCGTGGCCAGACCAAGTTGAACTTTCTGGTGTAGGGAAGAAGGTACTGCCATAATGTCTGACCGATGAAGCCAGGGCCTGCCCAGCAGTAGGTTAAAAGATGAAAGGATGTCGAGCACACAGAACTCGATGTCCGTTTTGAAGCTTTCAATGATTACTTCTATCTGGATGATTCCAGCTACATCCCTGTGCACGTTGTCATATGCGCGTACTCCGAGGTTGGATGGCTGAAAGTCTTTGTTTTTTAAACCGAGACAGTAGGCTGTTTGTAGGGGACACACATTTAGCGCGGATCCATTGTCAAACAGGACGACTGGGACCCATTTCCCATGCATTTCAAAGTGATGTGCAAAGGTTTGTTGTGACCGGCTCCCTCTGGGGGTAAATCCTTTTCAGTGAAGGTGACGACGTGCTTGGCACGAGCAGGGGTAAGCAGGGCTACCATAGTTTCTGGAGGGATATCAGGTGGTACCTCCATGTTGGACAAAGTTTTGATTAGTTTCTGACGATGTTCCTTGGAGGAGGAGAGCAGACCCCAGATTGAGACTGATGCCGAAGTTCTTTCAAGCTATTTTTGGACCAATTCTTCCGCAGTCACTCGGTTCCTTTGAGGTGGCTGAGTAGTGACTTCTGGTTCAACCGGGGCTGAGTTTTCCTGAACGGGCTCGTCCCAAACGAATTCTTTTGGCTGAATTCGGCACAGAAGGTTCCCCTGAAGGTTGGCCGGTTGGTAGATTCGGCCACTTCTTGTTACCCAGTTGGCGGTATCTTCCCAAAGTTGCTGGTTTTTGCCCCAGAAGTCTGCAAATCCTTCACCGACTTTGCGCTTGCCAATTCAGATGGCTTCTCTTTTCTGATTCTGATCTTCGGACCATATGTCAATCAAACTGTCTGAAGTTTTTTGACTGCTGATCTCAACTGTTTCTAGCTTTGCTTGCAGGTCTGTTACCTCTGAATCCTGCCAGAAAGATTGGTCTAGAATGGATTTATTGACTGTCCATACCCCCGCGGCTGCCAACTTGGATGTCAACAACTTCGTCTTCGTTCCATGTGGTTGTTCGGGGATCAGTGACCAGAACTGATATGTTGGAATCATGCTCAAATGGTGCGGATGGCCGCGGTAGAGACTCACCAATAATGTATGCCTGAGGAAACCAATCGTGATCACTGAAGACAGTCTCGACCGCTTGGCGGTTTTCTTCTTCATGAAGCTGAGACAGCAAGGAGCTGTTTGAGAGGTTGTGTTGAATTCTTCCGTTTCTAGAGCTGAGACGATTTTCAGATTCCCTAAACAAGGTTGGGAGTGAAATCGTATCCAGAGGGTCAGCGCAGGTTGCTGCCTCTTCGACTTGATTGATACTGAGGCTTTCTGGTATGGAAACAGATGGCTTGTCCTGAAATCCTGGGACAATGTACTGACTCAGGTCCCAAGAGATTAGCAAAGAACCGAACAATGCTTGTTGGGAATCTTCCCACTCCTGATCGCTCATGGCCCATTCTCCTTGTTCTGCGAGGTCACCCCATTTGAGTTTGGGCTCTCGCTCAAAGTTTCCAATGGCATGGACTTCCAGACTTTCTGGTACTGAGACAAAGGGTTTTGATTCAGTGACTGGCACGATGTACAAACTTGGATTGAACTGGTCAAGGTTTTGGCCTTTTAAAGGGAGCTGAAAGATATCTGGTTAATTTGGATATTCTGTTTGTGGCCAGGCAAAGGATTGGAAATGGTGTTAGGCTTTTGCTTGACAATTGGAATGGTTCCGTCATCAACAAAGTCTTGGACTATGTTTTGAGGCGGATACAGTTGTTAGTATGATGGCCAAGCATTTGATGATAGGCACAGTAGACATTGGGATTGAGGTTTGAGGAAATTTCCTTGGGTGGATCAAGAGGCTTGATGACGTTTTTCTCAAGGAGTCTTTTGTAGACAGTGGTAAGAGGGAAAGGGAATTGGTAGAATTCTCTTTTTGGCTGGGATGTATTTTGGAGAGGCCGTGACTGGGTGGCTATTTGGTTAACTGGCTCGGTTTTGACCGGTCTGGGATTGGAGGAATTGGCTTGAGTTTGGTGGTAGGTATTGGGTCCGAAAAAGGTATTGCTATTATTGGAGTAAACTCGCTTGGGCCGAGAAGCTGACTCACCTATGTCAAAAATGCCATTGCGGATTGCGTCTTCAACAGCAAGGCCGGCTTCATAAAAGGTTTTGAAGTCAGCGGAGGTCTGAAAGACCACCAAGTGTTTAGCAAAGTCCGGTTCCAAGTTCCGGGTGATAATTCTCATCTGCTCTTTTTCTGAGGGTCTATCTATCATCTGTGAAGCTTTCCCTCTTCAACGCTTGACAAAGTCGGCGAAAGACTCATTCTTTCCCATCTTTGTAGATTCTAACTCCCGAATGGTCATTTCCAGCGGGATGTTGTAGTTGTAATGAGCCACAAAGGCTGCCCCAATATCTTCCCAAGTCTTCTTCTTTGAATTGTCCAAATTCAGAAACCAACGAAGTGCGGGCCCCGTCATGGTTTGCTGGAACATCTGAGCCATGACATTTTTCTCCACATCATACATGGATAAGGTACCTAGTATGTTTACAAGTGTGCTTTTGGATCACCGCTTCCATCAAATTTGTCCCAGTCAATTGGCTTGAATTTGTCAGGCAGCTTGGCATCGGAAAATAGGCATAGTTTTTCCATGTCAATGCCTGTAGCCGCAATCTTTTCTTGTTTTTGGACTAATTCCTCCAGCTTGGCTACCTTAGCCATCATAGCTTCCATCCTGGAATTGTTCTGATTGTGCGATGATTCCGCAGATAGACGGGCGGTTACGTCTTGAATCATGATCATCATTTGAGCCATTTGTTTGCTGTTGGTGGCTCGCTGATCTTCCAAGGCTTCTTTGAGAATCTGAACCTCGGTCTTCTCTGACTATTCTGTAGTATTGGCCATAACTGGAAGGCTAGCTGACTGTTCTGCTCTTGACTCAGTTCGAATTAATGGATGTTGGGGAGTTCGAGCCCAACCAGGTGCAGGAGTATTCTTGTTTTTGCCAATGGTTATGTACTGATGGTATGAACAGATTAAATTAAATGATGTTGTACATGCAATCTATTTACATGAATGAAGTGCTATGCATGATGCAAGATTACCCCCAATTTTTCTTTGATTTTGCTGAATATGTTCAAGATTTTGAAAACAACGGCCGGACCGAGGTTGCCTACGTATCCTCGTGGAGAGGAATCAGGCCGTAACGTAGTTCGGGACTGCAATTTTAGGCTTTTCCATTTTTGCAAAAAGATGTCTTTTTTTCAAAGAAGTGTCACTGCGGGAGTGATACAAAAGAGTTCTGGTAGACGGAAAAACAGACTCGATAAGCAAAGTACAGGCTATTACAGACACGATAAGTAGCCAGTACTGAAAACAACAACAGACTCAATAAACAACTGCAACAGAGACTACAGACTTGATGAGTAAGCACTCAGACTAGGTAACTGATGCTAGCTTTATTCAAAAAGGCCCTTGACGGCTGGATAAGATCTGGTGGTTGGCACACTTTTACTGATTCAGATTGTAACTTCATGGGATAGGATGAGTTGGAGTAACTGGGCTGGATGGTGAACTGGTTTCACCAACTTTCTTCTTCCCTTTGCGGGCCTTATCCTCTTCTTCCTGCTGCTTCTCCCAGGCGTACTGTTCTTTGAGCTATTTTGGTGACATGCCATCGTTGTTGCGAAGGCATTCTTCATAGCATTCATCACAGTCACACACATCCCAGTATTTATGGCCGGTGACTGGGTCAGCAAAATAGTACACAGGCTTGCCTTCCTCGTCATAGTATTTGACCGGAGGCATAACACAGAAGTCGTCATCCTCCTCATACATGACAGTGATTTTGTCTGGGAGCATCCTTGGGTTGTTATCTGGTGTGATGTAGAACTTCTAACCTGAGTGGCTTTCAGTGTCATCCCACTGATTTGGTACATCTAACGGCTTGAGTTCAGGGGTCGGATCGACTCACTTGTAGAGCTTGTCTCCTCCAGGGGTTTTCTGCTCGGGCTTGCATTCTTCCACAATCCAGGTAGGAGTGTTGTGGTGAGTGGTGAAGGTAGACTTGAGTCTCTTGTTGCTTGATTGGTCAACCATTGTTCTGACAAAAAAGTACTAATTTCACTTTGGGGAAAAGGCAGGGCCTAATTGCAGTGATTTTTGAAAAATGAGATTTTTAAATATCCAGCATAACCAGAGATTGTTGGGGTAATCTCGTGGTGAGTGAAGTGACAACCTAGGGCCAATCTAATTTGTGTATGCATGCAAAATGAGAGCAGTATATACAAAAGGAATAAACAGGTAGCATGGTATGTGCAAAAAGCGGTAAACAGACAGTATGCTGACAGGATATGAAAAACAGTAAGCACGTAGCAGGATATATCACATAATCCTACCCTGTGGGTCCTGTCGTAGGTTGGAAGGTTCTACGGCTATCTATATGCAAAGGCCGGTTTTGGTTTAGGGGGTTCCCCAGACTAGAGCCAATATTTGCCTCCCCTAAGCACAGAATACTGACGTGGCAAGGGTAATAACGGCAGGCTGACTCATCATCGTCCAAGGTTGCCGAGAATCGTGGGATGTCCTAACACCAGCAAGCTGGGTAGGGTAACCAGGACGCAGCGGCGGGGCTAGTAACCATGCACGTGCAATGCAAAAGTTTAAGAATAAAATCTTTTCAAAAATCCCACAAATATTTTTCAAGCTCGGCTCGCTTTTTAAATTAATCAAAACCATGAAATTTTACACAGGCAAACAACCGGGAAAGCTCCAGTCCGGATTGATCGGGCTTTCACCCTGACATCATTCTTTTCTTTGACAGCGCGAAGCATGTACGTTGTGTCAAGCTTTCAAGAGTCATTTTACAAGTGTAAAATGTAAAAATAAAGATTAATTTAAAAAATATTGATCCCCAGCAGAGTCGCCATTTCGTGGACAGTCGGGGCCCACGCGCTGGTTTGTTTTTGAACGCGTTTCGGCTCGTTGACGGCTCTCGTTTGGCCATATTCGGACTTCAACTCTTTCGGATTCCAAAAAGTTGATTCGACAATCTTAACTCACTGTCACAGATGATTTTTCATGCTTCCCATGGCCACTTTTGCCAAAAAGATGGAAAACGGCCGTTTTAGCTCGCCCCAACTTGCCGTATCGGGCATATTGGGCCCGTTGACGTGCCGTTTTGACCGAATGAAGTCCAAACGCGAATCCGATTGTTCTCACAGTCCCTAAGCACTTATTATGACTTGCTTGTGCAAAAACATCGTTGAAAATACAGAAAAAGGAGCTCTTGTTTTCAATATTTCGTTTCGGGTGTCGGTTTTGCCGTATCCGACACAGTGGAGTATCTACCTACCCAAACGAGGTAGAAATCCCGATCCGATTGCGCCCGCAAGTTTCAAATACTCGTCTTGAGCTGTTAGAACAGAAAACTTTGCAAAAAGAATAGCCATGAGGGATTTGGACCCTTAAACCGAAGCTTAGCCTTTGATTATTCCTCCGAAAACGGCCGTTTTGTGCATTTCGATGCTCTAGGTTGCGGGGACCCTGCGAAGTGCTTTGAGTAACCTTCTATGACTCCCTTGAATGTTTACCCATGCTTGCTGTGGCTGTCAAAGTTGCCCAAAATAGGGAAACGGAGCTTTGGCTTGCCGGTTGGTCGGTTTTGCCGTATCCGTCCGTATCGGGGCTTCTTTTTGCTCAATTGTGATTGGAATGCCAATCCGATTGCTTGCACAACTTTCAAATACTATTTGGAACGCGTCCATGCAAAAATATCATCAAGAACCTGACCGGAATGATTTTTGAGCCGTTAGTCGCAACTTGATGTTCATAAAAGCCAAAAGTGGCCGTTTTCGAGTTTTTAGTACTTTGGACCTCAAACTTTCCATGGATATTGGCTCGTGATACTGCCTAGATGCTGTATGTGCTTGCCGAGGAAGGTTTTGACCAGTGATGCCCAGAGAACGGGGTGGCGGTGCCTCGGTTTGTCGGTTTTTCAGCATTTTTAGCGTTTCAGAGTGCCCGGATAGCCAAATGAGTTTGGAATCGTAAGCCGATCGTTCCCACAACTTTAGAATGTCCATTAGAACTTGAATGTCCAGAAACATTAGTGAAAATACGTCCAGGGATAGTTTTGGGACCTCAAACTGGAAATCTTTCTCTGAAACTGGGCTGGAGAGCCGGTCGGCTGTTCTGTGAGGGCCCGCCGGTTATGTCCAAGAGCCGTCTGGCTCAGTTGATGAATCTTCCAAAATTTTGAGTTTTGTGACAGTGCTCTGGGTTTTCATCAGTTCTTCTGCTATTTTCAGTATATTATTGGTCATTAATGGGAAGTATCCGTGACGCGTTGCTACCCAAACTTCTCATTTCCCAACTTGGCACGCATGACGAGACTTGCAAATTTTTGCAACTCCGATTTCCTTATGAAACTCATGCACGAGCATCACCTTTCCTCTGTAACCCAAAACAAGCACTTCATTTCTCCCATACGTTTGAACATCACGATGAATCTTTCGGCTCAAGTTCGAACGTGGCTTGATGGTATTGACGGTCTCGGGTGGCTCAACTTTCAGGACCACCGTATGGCTTCATTGCGCTATATCCGTGATGTATCCATTCGCCCCGAGCTCCTGCATGCTGCAGTACAATTCTGGGATCCAGAAGTGCACGTGTTTCGTTTCGGCTTCCACGAGCTGTGCCCCACTGTGGAGGAGTTCCATGCATACCTTGGAGGTTTTAATTTGGAGGTTCCGGTCATTCCTTTGCACGAGATAAACTATGCCGATGTATTGTCAGCTGAGCTTGGGATAAACTTCCGGTCAGCAAAATCCATGCTCAAAGATGGTGTGATTAACATTCTGCGCATTATCAAGCAATTTTCTCCTGAAGGGTTCGCACTGTGTCTCTGTTTGTTGGCAGCATTTCTGTTCGTCCGGTCTGATGCTCAGGCCAGTTCATCTTTGGTTGGGGTGGCCATGCAAATTGAGGAGCGCAAAGACGTGGCCCCAATGGTTTTGGCTGAAACTTTGATGGGCCTGGATAAGGTTCGTGCTGGTCAGACCAATATTTTTGAAGGAAGTGCTTTGCTCCTACAGGTAGGCTTCTCACTCAGCTCTCCTTTTGCTGGTTTTTCGCACGTTCTCATTTTACCTCAGCACTCGGGTTTAGGCTTTCTATGGTTTCTCACTTGTTTTCACTCTCATGCAGACATGGCTTTGTGATAAGGCGAATCTGTTGGAACCCGTGCCCCGGAGGCGGATTCATGAAACAAGGGGGTTTATTCAGAGAGGTTATTTGGAACCTTCCACTGATGTGCATGGTTGGTTCAGGGTTTTTACCTGAGTTTCTGCACAGACAATTGCTTGGCGCATAATGTGGACAAATATCCCGGTCATGTCTGTGAGCAACATGGGGCGTCAGCGGATGACCTTGGCTGGTCTAAACAACTGGACATTCTACATCCCAAACCGTATTCTCTGCTAACTCGAAGTTTCGTCAGAAGACACCACAACCTGAAAACTTTGTATTGTTGAATACCAATCTGGCTTCATTTAGGGCTTATCAAAATAACTGGAGGGAACGTACTGTCATCCCGCCGGACCCGTATCCGAGTGTCAATCTTTCAGACCGATATGTGAGGCGGCTGGTAGAAGACATGCAAACAAGAGAGAATAGAGACTAAACATGACTTTAGACTCAATCTTAATGTGCTTGAAATAAATTGTTTTGACCCACCAGATGTATCGTGTGGGGCCATGTTTGTTTGTGTTTTGAAAGTTTCATGCTCAACCATGTAATCCAAGAAGCTTTTTTAAATAAAGATGATTAATGAAAACTTTGCTTTTGAATTATGCACATTTTGAACGGACACCAACTCGGAGAGATTTTTCATAAAGATAGTGACCGATCCTCAATGTGAGGATGCCTACGTATCCTTTTGCAAGGAATCAGGTCATGACGTAGTTCAGGCATCATTTCTGGTTAGGGTTCACTCGGGTATTGACACTCTCCTTTTGTGTTCTGAATTTTGCCTAGTACCGCCCTTTCGGGTTTTCGGTCTAGCGAGCTAATTTTGATTTGCCTTTAAATTTTTCCTAAGTCGCCCAATGTGGGTTTTCAACCTAGCAGGCTTGCTCTAAATTTTGCCTGGCACTGCCCACCCTTGTGGTTTTCAGTCCAGCGAGCTTCTCTCAGGGATAATATCTCTTGAGTTGGTCCATGTTGACCAGAGTAGAAAAACTGTTGCCGTCAAGGTCGATGAGTTCTGTTGCCCCGCCTGACAAGATCTTTTTGATGATGTACGGACCAGCCCATTTTGGTCGAAACTTCCCACGGGGATCGTAAACTGGAGCTCGGATCTCCTTTAAGATCATGTCACCTTCTCGTAAATTCCTGGATTTCACCTTCTTGTTAAATGCCCGTGCGATCCTGCATTGATAACCTTGAACATGATATAAAGCCTTGAGTCGTCTTTCATCAAACAACATGAGCTCTTCGAATCTCGCATCCTGCCATTCTGCTTCACTGACCTCTGATTCAACCATGATCCTTAGAGACGGTACTTCAAGCTCAATCGGGAGAACAGCTTCCATGCCGTAAACCAAAGAATAGGGTGTTGCCCCTGTTGCAGTACGGATGGAGGTACGATATCCCCATAAAGCCAATGGCAGTTGTTCGTGCCAGTTCCTTGCAGATTCAATGGTTTTTTCCAGTATTGTCTTGAGGGTTTTGTTTGCTGCCTCAACTGCTTCGTTGGTCTGTGGTCGATAGACGGTTGACTTATGAGACTGAACTCCAAATTCTTCCAGAACTTCCGCTGCCCTTCCCTTGAAATGAACCCCGTTGTCTGATACAAAAGCCTGAGGAACACCATACCTGTAAATGATGTTCTTCTTGATGAAATGAGCGACCTGTACCGCTGTCAGAGTGGCGTATGAAGCCGCTTCAACCCACTTAGTGAAATAATCAATTGCTACCAGAATAAACTTGTGCCCGTTTGATGCGGCCGGTGTGATTCTTCCAATAACATCAATACCCCAAGTTGAGAAGGGCCAGGGCGAAGTCATGGAATGCAATTCTGACGGTGGTACATGCATAAGATTAGCATGAATTTGGCACTTGTGGCATCGTCTCACATATTCGATGCACTCAGTTTCCATGGTTGACCACTAATACCCTTGACGAAGAATTTTCTTGGCAAGCATTATGCCATTCATATGAGGACCACAGACTCCTTCATGAATTTCTTCCATGATCATGGTAGCTTCTGCTCCGTGCACACATATCTTATGTACCCCACAATGCGATCGCCTGTATAACTTCCCTCCGCAGATAATGTATTGAGAGGCTAATCTCCGGAGAGCAATCTGATCCTTCTTTTCTGTCCCGGCCGGATATTCACCATTTTTAACGAAATTCCAGATGTCATGGTACCATGGCAGACTATCTTCCGACTCATCTAGGGCCATAACATATTCAAATACGGGCTTGTCCCTCTGTTCAATTGTGATTGGCCTAAGCTTAACACCGTTTGGTATTTCCACCATTGAGGCTAGAGTTGCTAAGGCATCTGCAAACCGATTCTTCAGTCTCGGGACGTGAGTGATGTAGAGGGTAGAATTCTGGAATCCGTATGGTACCTCTAAACCTGCAAGACAGAGAACCGTTAGAGTACCTTTGCCCTTCGTGTCAAAGGCCCTCCGATGCTTAAGTTAGTATCACGTACTAGGAGGAAACCGGAAATCACGCAAAGCATGTAAACACGAATTACAGCGTACCTTTCTTCATGGGTATCATACCGTATTTATAGATGCAGGGTGCTGGTTGTCCAAGGATCCTATTCTCATTAGGAATCCTTTCCTATACGGGTCTCCTTTATGCAGTAGCATTCCTTTCCATATAGGACTTATTCCTATATGCTTGTGTACTCCGAATCTCAATAGGATTCTACATTCCTAATCTGATATGGAATGATCACGTCATTCCCTTAAACCGCGGGATACGCCTCTT
>JAXBDA010010516.1:0-10367 GCA_036023075.1 Gaultheria prostrata
AAGAGCTTGATCCGAGCAGTTTTTCACAAAAACTGTATATGTACAGTTTTTGTGAAAAATTGCTCGGATCAAGCTCTTCCCGGTATTTGTTTTCGATGATTTCTTGAGGGGACCTTGGAAAACACGTTTTAAACACATTGGACGGTTCGGATCATGCAAAAACATTTTTTAAACCCTTAAAAACACCCAAAACCCTTCAGTCCGGGATCCTTGACAGGATAATTGGTGTATTGTTATGATATTTTTTTTAAGGATGTTAAGTAGTCAATTTAATCTAATAATATGAGATTGTAGGTTGAAAACAAGGAGCAGGTTCTTCTAGATTCAAGAGAAAAGATTGAGTTCTACAGGACAAAAATGCAGGATCTGGTAAGTAGCTTCTTCTGTATCTCAAGAGTTGTGGTTTTCTTCTGTATGTCAAGAGTTACAGATATTGACATGTTCATGATTTTTGACATTGTAGAGATATATATTTCATCTTTTACATTTTTGTTACGATTTTCTCTCTGTTTTTATACTAGGCTCTCTGTTTTTATATACTAGGTACTATACAAAAGCAGATGCGATAACCGACTCAATGAGATAACAGAAAGGGCTTTGGCAGATAAGCGTGAGGTATTTTATTAGATTTGTTGAACTGTGTTCGCTTAGTTGTAGAAATCTATATGTTGTCGTTTGCATTACTCGCAACTGATTTGGTTTCCCCACCTTTACCTAAGAATCATATGACAACTGTATTTCAGGCCGAGTTACTTGGTAAGAAATATGAAGAGAAGTACAAGCAAGTTGCAGAAACAGCCTCGAAATTAACAATAGAAGAGGCGGCGTTTCGTGAAATTCAGGTTGTAGATCCTTTCCTCTCCGTGTCTATTAATAGATCGCAACTTCCAACTATGGATGCAAATTTGGACGTTTACACTAATTGAGGAATTTCTGAAGAGCAGATTGACCATGTCTTATTCTTATTATACGGTCTTGGGTAGAAGTCAACAGACTCACCCTCAAAAGTTAGCTCTGAGATGTGATTGTCCTCACACTATATACTTCTCGTTACTTTGGTATTCTGGTGATGTAGGATTTTGGTTCACGGATGTCTTTGTCCTTGTAGTCTCTTCCAGCTGATCCAAAATGCTGTTCACTGTTATTTATTTATTTATTTCAATTGGCCTCTATTGCAGAAGATTCCATCTTGGTTGACTTCTCCCATACCGATTATGGCCTTAAAAGTCTAGCTGAAATTCTCTTTTGCTCATGCATTTAGTTTTACACTCATCCTTTCTTGCACACGTCAACATCTTGATTTTCTTGCAAATTTTGGGGGATTTTGTTTCTTTACTATCCTTGTCATTCTGTATGGAAGACCTTGAAAATATATTATATATTGGACCGAACTATTACAACCATTGACTTAAATATTGTCAATGTATGTGTAGGAGAGGAAGATGGAGCTGCATCAGGCAATCATTAAGATGGAACAAGGTGGCAGTGCGGACGGTATTCTTCAGGTAAATCTAACCACTCAGCTGTGATAGTTTATGGGGATTTTCCATGAAATTATGCAACTGTAATGTTTTCTTGTCATGTATAGGTCCGTGCAGATCGTATACAATCAGACCTTGAGGAGTTAATAAAGGCTTTAACTGAACGTTGCAAGAAACATGGGATCGACATCAAATCCATGGCAGTTATTGAACTCCCCACTGGTAACTTCTACTCCTGTGTATTTTGTTTTGATTTGTTTTTTATGGCTTCTTGGAGGTTAATTACAACTCCTGCATGCTTTCAATGTTATAACAGTCTCTGAAGTAGAAGTTTTAATGAGTTGCATAATTTGCTTTTGTGATATTCCGTTCGTGTTTGCTTTGGTGGTTCTTTATGTTGCAATTTGTTTCAAAGATAAACTTAGCATCTCTTTGTGAATTTCAGCTAGTTGTACCTTATGTACGGACCCCCACAAGGATAAATAATAAAGTTTCCCCTCTCTCTAACAACTTAAGCTTTTAGATGAGTTGGTTGTAAACAATCTAATAGAAGTTTTGGCCGAAAGAAACCTAGCAACAAGTCCATTTTTTATTTTTACTTTAATGTTTCCCTAGTGTTCCAAGGTGTGAGGTAAATTGTTTTGCCTTGGTTGGAGCTTTCCCTGAATGTAATAGTCCATCATATCTGACTTCAATAACTGCTTAAAAAAATTCATCTCTCTCTCTCTCTCTCTCATGCATGCGCATGTCATGTGTGTTCATGCGTACATTGGCACTGAGCGACTCAGATACCCATAAACACCTCCACCCTGATGGACGGTCCACTGGCCCTTAAGGAAACTTTCAAGTTGGTTCAATATTATCAATTGTCGCACTTGGATGCCCCTTGTGTACTTCTGACCTTTTATGTACTAATGTTCTTTTTAGGCTGGCAGCCTGGAATTCCAGAGGTATCCTCTGTTTGGGATGAAGACTGGGATAAATTTGAAGATGAAGGTAGGCTTCCTTGATCCTTGACGTGAGATTTTACAAGCCTGTCTTTTTCCCCTTTTTCCACTGCCTTTTGCTATACTACAATACCTCTTCCTTTATTCAATGAGTTAAGATACTTTACAAGTGGGTCTATGAACTGCATATACATCTAAGAAGTTTTTACATACTTCCAGGGTTTTCATTTGACGCTGCCAAGACCAATTCCGTTTCTGTTGAGAAAGACAATGGTTCTCTGAATGATAGTTTATCCCCTGATTCTCTCTCTCATGCTGACGGCATGTCAGAGAAATCTTTCAATAAAAATGGACGTGCCTTTGAGAGTGAATCAGCATACACTCATAGTGATGAGGAATCAGGAAAAAGTCCGTCTGGCAGTCCAGTTGGACATACAGCATTCAAGAGTCCATCTCAGGACTATTCAGATAACCACTTCTCAAAGAGCCCTGAAGCTGATGCAGAAACCCATAGGTATGCATTGATTCAAGTTGTTTTCTTACGACTTATTGTATCTCTCTATTATTCTTGTATGGGTTCCTTCTGTAATTGTCGTGGTCTGACTTTATTGTTTGTGGACAGAAGTTTTGATGAACCGTCCTTTGGTAGCTTTGACAATAATGATGATGTAGATTCAATATGGGGTTTTAACCCTGTTAATACCAAGGTGAGTTTGGCTAAGGTATTTGACACTACATATTTGGGGATTCTGAGGTAGTGGGGACCGTTGGGGGCCATGCCCCCCGCCCTGATTTATTTATTTTTCGAAATCACACTCGTTATAAAATCAAGCATTTGACTAATATCTAGAAAATTAGTATCTAAATTTTTTGGAAAACATTTGACTAATATCTAGATTTTTTGGAAAATTAGTATCTAAATTTTTTGGAAAACTTAGTTTGGTCTCGTCAAAATTGAATTATTTGTACCTTATGCTGTGAAAAAAATTCCTAATTTTTTTATTAACACCACCAAATATACTTTTGGGCGTTTGGTTTTGCACCCTCAAATCCGATAAAGCATTGGAAAAAATGACAGCCGAGAAATTTGTTTCTTTTAGTTTGGTCCCCCTCGAATGAATATCGTGGCCCTGCCCTGGTAGTGTTTGTTTACTTTATTGCCCGTCTTAGTTGGCTGTTCGGATTATCTTTCACTTGTTAATTTTTGTCTCCTCAACTCATGCAACTTTCAGGACTCAGGCAATGAAAGGCATTTCTTTGATGATTCTGTCCCTAGCACTCCATTCTCCAGGGCTGGTAATTCCCCACCAAGCTACGGTGTTGGTTCGGCAGACCCATTCTTTGACAGTTCCTCGAGATTTGATTCCTTCAGTATGCCGGACAATGCATTTTCTCCTCGACGGGAGACCTTCTCAAGGTTTGACTCCATAAACAGTACTGGAGGTTTAGACTACAATCAAGGAACTCTCGCAAGGTTTGATTCCATGAACAGTAATGCCGGCTATGACCGCAGTAGGTTCTCTTCTTTTGATGATAATGACCCATTTGGATCAAGTGGTCCATTCAAGGTCTCGTCTGAGAGGCAAAATCCAAGCAAAGGTTCAGACAACTGGAACTCTTTCTGACTGGGTGCTGATAATCGTCTTCATTCAGCCTCCACTCCCTCTTCTATCAGCATTTCTTCACGTGGATGACATGGCGAGTTTTGTTTTCTGTATAGAATGAACAAGAGTTGAACATAGTTGGACTGTGCAAAGTTTTGGTGTTGCCCTTGCGTGTTTATGCCTGAAGTATTTCTGTTTCCGGCATGCCATGATTGAAGGGGAAAAGGTCATGCTCTTATGCTGCTTTGGAATTCCAATTGGACAACTCGTACTAAAAACGAAAGTATAATGCCCACGGGACGCGCAGCTCCTGCGTATTCTTTGTATCATGTATGCACCAAGTAATTGTGTGGTTTTATAGTAGTGTTCATATCGGTTCGTTGTCCCATTAAATTTTTTGAACTCTCAGATTTTCAACAGTTTTGTTTCTCCTTTTCTATATGAAGAGCATGAACACTGGTGAAGGACTTGTAATTTTTCCATCCGTTTGTACCCCTACAAATACTGTGAGGTTCTACTGGTTATGGTGATTAAGAGCTTGATATGAGAACCTGATATGGGACAGTTTTCTGCAATCACGTACACGGATCCGTGGACTTTGTATTTTGATTGTGGCTGCCTCTTTCCCCTCCTCATTCCCTAGGGCCTGCTAGTGTTTTTTTATCATTTCTCTTTAATCTGTATGATGTTTCTTTTACTTGGAATGCTTTGAGATCTTAATATTCTACTGATAAGTGCATTATGTTTGGGCCCGTTTTGGCTTAGTAATTAGGCCAGATTATTTTGTCTTCTTTCAAAAATTTTCCGCACTTGTTAGTTTTGCGTTAATTTTTTTTGGATTATTGACGCGTCTCGACAAGAGAAATCTACAAAAGGAAAAATATTATATGTAGTAGAAGCCTCCACATTACTTGTTCCATAGGAGTTATTGGTCTTGGTTATGATAGTTGCTTGCCAAAACTAAAAAACCGAGTAAAAGGTCGTACAATCAGCCTCAATCATTTCCAATCTCATAAAAGAAAAATGAACCATCTACCCTGTTCAAATCACGGTTGACGGTACAGTTCGGTTCCTTATCGTGCTTTCTGAATTCACATTTCAGTTCTGTTTGAATAAACCAAATCTGAGGGACAATTTTACAAATTTTTTTTTGCGGTGCCTGCAGAGATGACTCTGTGGGTTAATCCTGTTATATTCAAACTATTGATGTCATTTGAAATCTATGAATATGATAAACATGGCATATTTGGAAAACTAAGCTGAGAAGTTATATGCTCTTCGTGTCCATAATAACACTGAGGTAAAAATATCAACCGAAGTTACCGAATGTATAATGACTGAAGACGAGATCCGTAACTCTTAAAACGGTTGCCTTCAGCGAATCCATTTGTGACTGGAAATGCACATTTTGTATTCATCGGCTGAGCCACTTTGCTGCGACATGGGCTTCCCACTCAGGCAAAAAACTCAACTTGGAGCATTCACGCATTAAGTACCATCAAAACCACCGACGATAATCTATTAATGTTATTAAACTGAATGAAAAGTAACGATTGCATTACGTGTCAGTGACTCTAAAATACACAAGAAAGAAAAACCCTCTGCAGCCCACAACACCATGGTATTTTTTTGTTCTTTGACTGCCAAAATGATAATTGGAACACTCGAATTTGGACTCCCAAGCTTGAACAACGGTGATAGACCTGAACATCAATGTGTTAACAGGATAAGACACTTGCTAAAAATGCTTAAGCACAGGACCACATAAAATGACGAACACAATAAATAGAATCTGTCAAAGGCAGGACAACAGAGTCTGTGCCGTGTTTGTGCATGTTTCAAAGTGTGTGTATGTGTTTCTGGAGGGCAACAATCGGCGGTCTCTGGTTCAACCAGTGACGACTTGACATCCTGCCCCCCAAAAAAAAAATAGAGAAAGAAAATAAATAAAGAATGACATAAATGTCGGAAATATTACCAGCTAACCCGGAGAAAACAACTTCTTGTCAGCCTCGAGTGCTCTCCTTATCCATATGCACTTGATCATAAGCAGATAGCAGCGATGACCTCAAGTTTGCTATTTCTGTAACTGTATCCAGAGCTGCATGTCATGAAACAAAGACATCATGTCCAAAATCAAAGTCTAATGCAGCAATGCATGCAAATAGGTCTGGAGAGTGGACTTTAGGAGGAGGAATAATGAGAGAGATGGATTTTCTGTCTCCCTTATTTACCTGTTTCAAATGAAAGTTGGGCATCTCGAAGCTTAGGAGAAACCAATTTTCCAAACATTGACAAAGATTTGGACCGTTCCTGTTGAATCTACACCGAGGATGAAGATAATATGAAATCGACCCATAAACACATTTCCAAATCGAACAGAACTACTAAAACATAAGATTTACCAATGTTCACATCTTAATCCTAATGTCAAGTCACCTGCTCTTTAAGCGAGTTAAAACTTGAGGGCTGTCTGATACCCAAACTATTGGAAAGTGAACAATTGTTGCCATTCTTTATTCTTTAATAGTGCATGTGAGAACGCACCATCTCACAAGCTCATGGACAATTGACTAAGTTTACCTGATGTTTTAGTTGTGTCATCCAAAAGGTTAAGTGATATAAATCAGCGATTAAAATTAAGTCTCGCCAATTAGCTCCTTTCCAGTTCGACACAGGTAGCAATGGAACTTTGAGGCATACAAATCAAATTATGTATCAGTAATGTGGCAGGTCCAGCAGTATCAATCAGCAACTAAATTGTTTTGTCTCAGCAAGCAGCCACTTCTGTTTTTCAACACAGAATGGAACTTCTATGTACATGTGCCTCTTTTTATGATGAGGAACCCCGGGTCTATGTACGCCAGCACACGCATAGAGCGGGCAAAGGCAAGGTCCATTAGAACCATGGCTACCAACTCCAGGTGGCGCCAAGGAGTTGAGAGGAGTTTAATGCAGACCCCCACTTTTTTGGGCATGGTCCCTACCCAACTGATCTACCCCCTGGCATTATGTATACAAGCCTTCTGCATTGCTGAACTCCAGAAAGTGTATTATAAGAGAGGCGATACCAATTAAAAAAATGACTCTTACCAGAATTTGATTCATTAAGAACCAATGACAAACTGGAGCAAGGTTGAGGAGTACTTACTTGGTCGTCAACTGCAACTGTGAAACCACTACTTTCTCCCATTTTCTCCTGAATTTCTTTGCACAAACGGACAAGAGAATGTAAGATTCCAAAACTTAATAGGAAAGGAAAACAAAATGCAGCGAAAAGTAAAATCTCAAAGACATTCCATAACGACCAAGAATGTCTTGGAATGTCTTCGGGTGGAAGTTGACCGTGAGTGGGCAATCCCTTAACATTGGTAAACCACAGCATTTGGGGAAAAACATCAAAAGATTCGAAAGAATGCCGTTTTGTAACTGTTTATACATGTTCCAAGATGTTGTGAGTAGAAGCTGATTGCCATACAAACCATAATTGCCACAGCAGCATAATAATCCAGTGGAAAGAGACCAAAAAGAAACAACATACCTGATGTTCCCCTGTACCGCAGCTGCGAATTATTTGATTTCCCTTCAGAAAAACCATCCTGGTCAAATTTTGCTTCCTCGGAACAGCAGTTTTCATTATCAGGGGACACCCACTTGCACAAAGTAAAACCAGGTTCCTTCACTGAGGAGTCAAACCAGGACCAACTGATAAGAGAACTGCATAATACCTATAATATCGAGCAGTATACTGAATGGACATAGTTAGAAGGTTTGAACATAAGACTGTAAACTTGCGGGCAAGTGCGCCTAACAGATGTGAAGGATGGGCGGAAGAAAGTTGGAAACCGAATGCACCTTTCAGGAGCTTTGCTTATCTTAGTCTAGGATAAAAAGGTTATTTTAGAAATCCAGACTTCAGAAATCTGGGAAGTAGAGCTTTGAAACAGTCCTTTCTATTGCTTGAACTTGATAGTTCTTACTTGAACTGGCTCAAAGTACCAAAGATAGTGTCAAAGAATTCGATTAGGATTATATTTATGAAAGCCCCTTCAAACAGGGGTCACGCAACAACATGCGTGTCATTGCTAAATATGCATAGATGGTAAGATTGACCCCATAAAAAGAAAGTCTTTACTCATCAACAAACTGATTGTTTTAAGAAGGATTACCATCTTCTTGTATAACTTGCAATGATGTAGGAGCACAATGGTATTTGAGGTCAAACAAGGCACTATTGACGCGTGAAGCACCCATGGATTGTCGAGCACTGGCCAATTCCAGCCATCCCTACGAAAACGGGAAGTTCAGAACAATAAATGGCCTCAGTTATCTTTGTTGCCACGTGAATCTAGACAAAATAAGCACCAAAATAATACTCCTAGCAAAGTGATTTCTTCACTTAATTGTTCCCAAAATTGAAGTGGAAGCATAACAATCATGTCAAGAATTCAATACTTTGTGAATTCTCTAAGCAAACATACAACCAATATATACAATGAGCTAAAGGAGATATCGTCCCCATAAACCAACAAATGCTGTTCAAGTAAACTTTTTCTTGATTATCATATTCTTTTCAAGCAACCAGTTCACCAAAAGATAAATATGGAAAATCAAAGTGGATATTTCTCAAGCTGAAAATTAATGCAGTTGCCCTCATCAGAATAAAGTAACCCTCAATCTTTATACTCCCAATCTTTTCGAAACCAGTATTTGATAATCCGACATACATATTATTATCAAGTGGAGTACAACGCAATGGAAAACAGGCAAAAACAGACAAAAAAACAATGAATCGTGAAAACAAGCATTAGCTCATGAAAATAGGAATCTCGGATCAAGAAGTGAACGAATCAATTGCACCAAGGATGATATTTCTCAATCGTGAAAACAAGCATTAGCTCATTAAATCTTTATTGGGATTTGGGTTTTTCACCTGGCGAAGTGTGGAAGATAAGGATTCCAAAAGGGTGAGGTAGCTATCCACCGAATCAAGAAACTTCACAACTTGGTGCTCTCCTTTTTCATCTTCTTGATTTTGATTGCTTCCAGTCACAAGATTGTTTCTTTCCTCTTCTTCTCCCATTGATAATCAGGCGTCTTTGAGGTTGGATTCTGTGCGTCAAATCTGCTGATTTGTTTACAGACCAAGATCCAAATGTGGCGTTTTTGGAATCTGGAAATTTCGTACTGTGGCCGTGCCCGTGATGTTTAACCGCGTGGCCGCAATGAATGAACGATCATCTCACTAAGGGCGTGTCCAACGGGCTGTAAAATGCAGTTAAAAAAAAAAGGACGGGGTTGTAAATTGTAAAATGCCCTTTAACCTTTTCGGTCCCAAATGTGGTTGACTAATTCTTAGATCCAAATTTTGGCACCCTCCCCGTGACGGGTTCTAAAATACAGGGCGGGTTCCAAGCTGAAGATGAGGTGTGGCGGATTCCAATTTTAAGCAATTTTTTTAAAAATTGGATCTTAGATCCAAATTTTGGCACTCTCTCTGTGATGGGTTATAAAATACAGTGCGAGTTCCGAACTGAAATCTGAGGTGCGGCCGCTTTAGAGATCTTTAATTTTAAGTAAAAATTTTAAAATTGGGATCCAGTGAAATTAAACTTCGTAAAATTTATTCCGTATTTTCCGGTGAAAGCTGCGTTGCTTCCGGTGCTTGTGCTTGCTCGATTACTTCGGAAGAGCTAGGATCGAATCCCATAAGGTCCCTTTTTGCTAGTACAAATCTTTGTTGTTTGCAGATGTTACTTGAAGCCTAATGTTCAAATCTTTTGTACATCATAAATGTCTTGATAAGTTTATTTTTGTTATTTTCATTTGTTTATTGTAATTTCACTTTTAACTTTTAACACCTAATTCACAATAAAAAAACTTTAGACTATAAATAAATTGAGCTAGTTTATTTTCACTCAAAATGGAATAATTATTGCTTCATTTATGTGAATAGCGATTCCACTGGAAATGAGCATTCAATCAAATTATGTATTGGTTATTGATGTTAATATGTACTTGCATGCTTGAAAGTTGATGTAAAAAGTTCGGTATCTTCCTATCAAGTGAAATCTGTAGAAATACTCCTATGAAGCACGAATACTTCTAGTGTCTCTGCTGAAAAACCATCTCAACCCAGCTCTGAAGCGACCCAAGATGGGATGAAGGAACTTCCCGCTGTAATAGAAGTTTTTTATGTTGCTGGAATTTTATTTTTGGAGGTAAATTTCTGATTAGCATGAATTAAACTCTGCAGGACCTTTTCACTTCAAGCTATTCATCATTTCCAGCACCATTACCTGGTTGGCAAGTTCGTCCTCCTCATGGAATGGGAT